>VYZU01025923.1:11054-38422 GCA_013401355.1 Ceyx cyanopectus | reverse complement strand
CCCAGGCTGCTCAGAGCCTTGGCCAACCTCCCCTGCAATAGCTCCAGGGATGGGGCCTCAACCACCTCCCTGGGGAGCCTGTGCCACTGCTCCACCACCCTCAAGGGAAACAACTTCTTCCTCAGATCCAGTCTCCATCTCCTCTGCTCTCATTTCAACCCATTCCCCCTCGGCCTTTCACTGCAGGCCCTTATAAACTAGAACATTTTTCTCTCACTACATCACATATCATACGTATGATTCTCTGATTCTAGCTCTCAAACTGCTACTGAAATGCAGAGCTACTCCTCTGCAGCTTTTTGTGTGAAGAGTGGTGCCCTCTGTTGTTCTAGGGAGAGGCTGCTATGTTAGAGGACTGAAAGTTGAATGTGAGGTTGGTTTCTTTTTTCCAGCACTTTTACAGATGCTTTTTGACACACAGGCAGTTTGCTGGCTCTGTCCTGCTGAGTCCACTGCAACTGGGAACTTTGCTTTCTTGGAGTGAAATTGTGAAGGAGGGATCTGTAGAGGGGTCTGTACCAACAGGAGCAGGAAAAAAGCAGTTTAATGACACAGTGCTTTAAAAATATCTATAGAAAAAGTGCATAGAAGAGGCAAGATCTGCTTATTACAGGTGCTTATTAGCACTTGGTCACGGGGCCAACTCCTGAGCTGTAAAATTCCAAGGTATGTGGTGATTTCAACTGACCTTTGAGAGTAATCTGTGTGCCATGCCCTGGGAGCCATGGATGGGGAGTAAGCTCCCAGCAGTGTCCTGCCAGGCCCAGAAGGTATTTCCAAGAGTCCAGCTGTTTGCTGTGGCTGCTGAACATGCTGAGCCTGCAGTACTGTGTTTTTAAAAGTACACAGCAATGTCACAGGGTTGCTGGGGTTTCACAACCCCAGGGCAATACATTCAAAGGGGTAGAGGGCAGTTCAGTTGCCTGTCAAGTCAGACTGCATGTTTTGTTTTACCCTCTCCATACACTTCTCTGGGTGCCCCTGCTCTGGCAGGGGGGTTGCACTAGATGATTTTCCAGCTCCCTTCCAACCCCTGGCATTCTGGGATTCTCCAGGAACACAGCTGCCCAGTCTGGACCAGCAGCACCCTGGTAGTTGGTGGCTACCCCAGCATTATCCCTTGTGGTTATCCTCAAATCATTGCCTGTAAAGAGGGGATCTCCTCCCTCCTCCCACGTGTTCCCAGTGAGCCCACATGGCACTGCCTTCAAGATGCAGTACTTGCCCTTTTCACTGCAGACACTTCCATGAACTGATTTATTTTTTGCTGTATGGTCTCCAACCACTGGAGTTTATTGGGTGGCTTCAAATCTCAATAATAATCACAGTTGGTTGGCTCTTTTTAGTTTTGCTGCCCAGCTTTTGTAGAAGATAGCTACTTGAAGAAGAAATGAGACTCACATTTTTCACACCACACACAACTGCTCCAGGACTGCAGCATTTGGATGGAATTCCTTTTCCTAACACTGCTCAGTTACCTTTTAATCTTCTGGCTTTATTCAGACATGGAGGCAGTGAAATGCAGGGAGAGCATCTTCTGTGCCTCAGAGTTTGTGTGCATTTCTCTAGCCAAAATGAGACAGAACAATGCCAGGAGGATTTCCCCTATTCTCATTCAGCCTCTAAGAACATTTTCCATCTTGAAGGTTAAAAACTGATGGATATAACTGAAGTCTTGAGCTGCACTACAAGAAAACACAAATCTTGGCATTTTTAACAGAGAATAGCTTGTTATTATTGTTGTTAATTAAACTTCCTGCTGTGCAGTCCCTGCAAAATAAAAATCTCAGACTACAGAGCCTAGTTTTTTGGTTGCTGATGGTACCCAGGGTATGTGCTTGTCCCGTGGGACTGCAAACCCGGGCCACACCAAGGCTGTTTGTCCCTCCAAAAGGAGAGCAGTGCTGCTGGAACTGTGTGCAGAAACCTGCTGTGCAGTTTGTCAGGTGACCATGGCCAAAGGTAGCAGCAAGAACTTTATTGAGCAGGACAGGAGATAAGATGCTATGGGAGTAATTATTCATTGCCTTGTTAAATGCCAGCAGCTGCACTAATTATTACCTCTTACAGTGATCTTTAATCTCAGAACTGAGCAGGAGGGCTGAGTCTCCATGCTGGAGGGTGCTCATTTTCTGCAGGTCTCCAGGTACATGCAGCTGAGGAGTGAATGAAATTATTTGGAAGCATGCAGAAAACACTTTGGAACTGGGAAACAACCCCCCAAAAGGGACCCTCCTACAAAACTCTTGTGCATTTTATCTCCCTGATACCAAAAGGCCCTCAGGTATCCAAAGACAACCAAGAAATGGCAACCTGTCATGGGGATTGCTAGTTGCATGCACACTGTTAGAACATCATCGGACTTGTGGGAAGACTGGAATGTTTAGGAGTACCAAGCAAATCTCAGCCTGCTCAGTCAATGATTTCTATCCATTAGGTACAACACATTCACAAGGAGCACTTGTAAAAGGATTTCAACTGCCTCTAGTGCTTGCATCACGTTGCAAGAAGAACAGAGTTGAGCAGAAGTTGAAATGGGAAGGCTTTATTCCTTTGCTTGCCTTTCCTTTTAGGAAAAGGAATCTTTTTAAAGCTAAGCAAGAATTCACCTTGGAACCTCGAATTCACCTTGGAACCTCCTGGGCTCAGCGTGGCTGCATCTTGCCCCCAGTGTAAAAATGAACCCAGAGAGATTTCCTGTTGCTTGTTATGATAGAAAAACTTCTTCCCTTGCAGTGGGATCTCGATGGCATAGCCAAGAGCAGGACCACCTTGTGCTCAGTGCTGTTTGCCAAATAGGAAATGAGAAGCAGTTCCCCACAGGGTTTGCTGTATATATAGACAAAGTCAAAGGGGATGAAGTGGTATTATCTCAAGCTTACAGCTGGGGGACTCCAAACCACAGGGATTAGAATGGCTTGCACAAGGTCACATACAGGAAATCTGTGGCAGAGCTGGGAAATGGAACAAGAGCTTCCCAGTCCCAGGCTAATCTCAAAAATGGAATCCTACACTGGCTAGGGCTGGGAGGGGCCTCCAAAGGTCACCTAGTGCAGCCCCCTGCAGGGAGCAGGGACACCCTCAACTAGCCCAGGCTGCTCAGAGCCTTGGCCAACCTCCCCTGCAATAGCTCCAGGGATGGGGCCTCAACCACCTCCCTGGGGAGCCTGTGCCACTGAGCCACCACCCTCAAGGGAAACAACTTCTTCCTGAGATCCAGTCTCCATCTCCTCTGCTCTCATTTCAACCCATTCCCCCTCGGCCTTTCACTGCAGGCCCTTGGAAACAGCCCCTCTGCAGCCTTCCTGCAGCCCCTGCAGGCACTGGCAGGGGCTCTAAGGTCTCCCCAGAGCCTTCTCTTCTCCAGGCTGAACAACCCCAGCTCCTTCAGCCTGTCCCCACAGCAGAGCTGTTCCAGCCCCTGAGCATCTCTGTGGCCTCCTCTGGCCCTGCTCCAGCAGCTCCATGTCTCTCCTGTGCTGAGGGCTCCAGAGCTGGCTGCAGGGCTCCAGGGGAGGTGTGAGCAGAGCAGAGCAGAGGGGCAGAATCCCCTCTCTCCAGCTGCTGCCCACACTTCTCCTGATGCAGCCATGTTCCATGCAGGAATGTTCCATGCAGGAGTGTTCCATCCCCCATCTGTACAGGTTTCAGAAAGCTCTCAGGCCCAGGCCCTCCTCCCAGAAAAGGGCAGAGATGACATCCTCATGGCTAGGAGTTGGTTCCCTATCATGATGGTCGTCTCCCTTCTGAAAGAACCTATTTAAAGGCAGAATGCACATTTCCCACGATTCTTTATCGTGTGCTATATACACTTAGAAAATAATATACACCTAGAAAATCTGCCTTTCCCCTTTGCTGAGCAGTTGCAGGCCTTGCCAGCATGTGCTGCTGCCCTCTCCTGTGGGCCTCCTTGCAACTGCAGGGTTGTGACAGAGTTGAGGGGACGAGATGATGCCAGTGTGACCTCTCCCAGCAGCTAATGGAGGGCATCACCTTTCTCCTTTAGCCACGACACCATCCTGGCCACATCCCTTTTGGTACCCGAGATGAGCTACACAGTGATGGAGAGCCCAGGTCACAGCCTTGGCAACCATGATGCAGATTTGCTAGGTCAAGAGAGCAAGTTAAAACAACTCTGGAGAAACAAAGCATAGCTAAAGGTCAGCTGGTGTTCTTGGCTTTGCCTTCAGCTTTCCAGAAGGGCCAGTTCCACCTCAGTGATTCAAGTTCACCTCGTGCCTGCTAAAAGTCAAATCACCTTTCCCGGGCATGGAATGAAAAGCAGTTTGGTACACCTGGTAAAAAGGGTTATGCTGTTGCAGGTTGTGGCTTTATAGGAAGGCTGTCATTTATAAGAAGCTTCCTAGGCAGCAACAAAGACATTTCAGTTCATTTCCACTTCAAAAGACTGGCCTGGGTTGGATTTTAGCAACAGCTGCTGATGGTACCCTGTGATACCACATCCTGGGCTCTAAAGGTGGAGGATTCCTTTCCCTTCCCATCACATGGCCAGGCAGGGGTACTTTAGGGCACAGAAAAACCAGGGTAAAGGTGTTTTACTTGGTGTACATGCTCCTTACCTTTTGTTTCTGTGGGTGCCTATTTGTTGATTTTGTTGTTGGGTTTTTAGCTTGTGTTTATTTTTTTTTTATCTTGATTTTTTGGGTTGTTTTTACCAGAATTTTTAAAATTCAGAATGTTTAAAAGATACAGGCAGGCAACTAACAGCACCCACTTGTGTTTCATTGGATAAGGATTTTTTAAGTGGACTTTCCACAAGCCCAGCTGGAGTTCTTCTGAATATTTTTTCTTCCAACTTTTGCTCATTAAAAGGAAATTTCAAACTTCTCTTCCTTCCACCTCGACCCAGGATTGAATATTAGATCTTTTGCACTGCATTTGCTCACTGAGTCTTCCAATCATTGCCTTCCTCCTCCTGCAGAGGGGTAGGTAAAGCAAGAAGTGTGTAGCTGAAACAAGCACAAAACAGCTTGAGCAGCAGCATCAGTCTGGGTTTTTTAAGGAATATATATGAAACCAAGCTATTGGGGAACAAGCCAACACATGGGGTAATTAAGAAAGTAATTGCATTATGAGACAGGGGTGTGGGACACAGCTTCCAACTGTGCTCCTGCACAGCAATCTGATCAGACTTCACATTGTTTTTCCTACCTCTCTGCCTCTCCTGTGGCTTAGAAGGCTGGAAATGGAAATCCAAGCCATCTGTACTTAACTTGGTGTGGACTGAAGTGAATGCTGGAGATTAGCACCCAATTTTCAGCTCTCAAGCTGCAAACCTGTTGCTGCCCCAGCTGTTATTTCACCTCTGTCAGCTTCTAGGTGACTGGACAATAAGTGTGATGCTGCTGTGCTGCCATTCTCTGCAGAGATCCCTACAGCTCTGCCTTAGCCAGGGATTCAGAGCAGAAAAACCTCTAGAAATCAAGCTCCAGTTTGCAAGAGGGATGTCTGTGTGAGAGCAGTGGCAAGAGTCAGGCAGGTGGTGAGGATGCTCCTGATCAGCTCTGCACTAGCACCTTCTGAAGAGGCTCTTTTTTCAGTCACTCATCAGACAGCAGCCCACGTTGAACAATTCAGCCCCTGTTTGCTGACCTGCAGCACGTGGAACAAGGAACTCCCTGCAAAAGGATGGGGAAAAAAAAATAAAAGAAAGAATGCTGCATATTGACCTGGAAAAATGAAACCAAACAGACCAATTGAGATTGTCTCCATCCAGTGTTTCTGGAGAAAGCTACTGCTGAAGCAGCAGTGAGTGGGAGATACTCACTCATCAGCACTGGCCACGAGACCAGAAGCAGCAAATGGAGAAGTTTTAGGAGAGGCAGTAACAAGGACCATTGTTCATTGTGCTCTGCTTCAGACACTAGGCAATTTTTTGGATACAAACATCAAAACCTGGGATTATTTAAAAAAAATCCCACCTATCTGCCCAAGATTTGACAGGCAGAAGCCCATCAAGCTTGTCAATGGAATGGACCAGGGTCTAGATTTGCAGCTCATTAGCAGTCCAGTTAAGCTGAGCTCATCAGTGCTGCAGCAATCACACACACTGCATTTTTTAAAGGGAAATATCAGAACAATTAGCTGTACCTTGGGCTTTCCTGAGCTGGGAAACATCAGTCACCACAAAGCCCAGCAGCTGACTTGCACAGCAGCAGAAAAGGGCACCTTCCAGGAGCAGAGATCCTCCACAACCTGCCTGTTTCTGACACAGGAATGCCACGTGCTAGGGCTTCAGTGAAGCTCAGGACAAGCTTTGTCTTATCACCACTCCACTGTTCACTCGTTTCTCCTCACACCTAATGAGATTAGACGCCAAATAGCTTAAGAAAAGCCATTTGTTGGGATGTTAGGCTGAGGACTGCATTTGGATGGCTTAAATTGCTCAGCTGTAGCCAAGTTCCCTGTGTGGATTAACTGGAGGGATCCCCAGTGATCCCCCCTGGTCTTCAGCACAGTAACTAAGCCTGAGTGGGGCAGCTCCCAGCTTCAGGTCTTCCCTGAAGCCTCCACACACCTTGTATTATGCTGCACCCTCAGGTCCTCTCTCTCATTACCTCCAGACAAAGCCCTGCTTCTCTCCATGACACATCCTGGGAGTCACCCCCTCATTCCAGCTTTTCAGGAGCTTAATCTTAGTAACAGCTCCTCAGCTGAAAACGAGACTCCATTCTCTCCTAGTTACTGGGCTATACCATACCATAAATCCAGCTTGTGGCAGACAACCTCTTTTGTCTGCCACAGAAGCCCCACAGCAACCACTTGTGTGTCCTCCACCTCCCAAGTAAATGGCCCTGTAGGAGCAACGAGCTGTGTCTGTTTCTTTCCAAAGAGGTGGGCATTCTGAGAGTGTTGGAGCTCTAGACACACCCAGCAGGACCTTGGCTGTGCCCTGGGGAATTTGAGAGATGGAGTTTGGGTGCAACTCCAGCAAACCATGAAATACTGGAAAGATTGAATGTTTCAGAGGGGAATTTATTGGATGGGAGCATATCCAGGATCTTTTGTCAACCATTCATGAGAATAATAAAAAATAGAAGCTTTTTAAATGACAAAAAAAATATATAGTTACATATCATACAGATTTTCATCTTGCATTGAAGCAGAGCAGAGAAACAAAACACTGGCTTGTGTTTTCACAGTCAGCTTGTGTCACTTCTCTAGATTAAAGCATCAGCAACTCAGATCTTCCAGCCAGGACCCCGAGTTAAGAGTTTCAGGGGGTGATGATGATGAGGGTGAACGTTCTGTGCACTCTGGTGCTCCTTACACAGAGAAAAGGCAACCCTTGCTCCATGCACTCCAAGGCTCAGGGGTCCCAGCCACGATGGGAACGAGGCATCCTCGCTGCAGCCGAAAGGTTTCTGCATCAGAACTCTCTTCAAGTGGCATCTGAGGGACACTCAAGGATCTGCTTCAATCCCATTTGATTCCAAGGGCCCCGAGTTGATCCTTTGTGACCTCTGTGATCTGCCCCTCACAGCACTACCCAGGGAAGCTGCTTGCAAGGCCACAAAGGATTTGGGACATTCTTCAGCACTCCATCTACTCAAGACCCAAATGCATCCTGAAGTCATGCTGCTGCATGCACACATTTATGTCTGTGCTACACACACCCCCAACCCCTCCTCACACTATTATTGCCATCATTCTTTGCTGCTCTAACAATTGCCATCCCAAGGTTCCTATAAACATGGAAGAAAACACCTGCAGAGAGCTAGGAGAGCTTTCAATCAGTCATTCTCTTGGCCTTGAAAGCTTTATTTTGAAAACTTTAAGCAGCCACACTGAATAAACAGACAGAGTGATTGTTTTGTCATCTCCATACAACTGATGGCCTTCATCCAAAACATGAAAATACTGTGGCAAACAGGACAAACATGCATGTTTCCACGTCCAAAAAAAAAAAAAGTGTAATATAAAAGTAATACTTTGACACTTCTTTTAATACAGTACAGACCATTAGAGACTATTTTCTGGAAAAAAAATATCTGAATACATTTCTTTTTTATTTACATGGATCATTAAGGCCCAATTCACTGCAGTTAATGCACATCAGGAATTTATATGCTTCAAGATAGCTCACTAAAAATTAAAATATCAATTCTTTTTGTTCATACTTGTGATCCCAGTTCACTAAAATAATGCAATACTCTTCATGCTAAAAACAAGGCAATTGCTGCCCCGAGAGGGGATTTTTATGTCACTGAAGTGATCTTTTTCCCTCTAATGCCATCATGAGAGCTTGTCTGCATATTGCTAATGCTCCTGGTAATGCTCTGCAAGAGCTCCCAGCTTGCTAAGGTTTAGAAAAGCAAGTGATCTCAAAGCTAACACCATTCCAGAAGCAATTCAGGCACTTGGCAACCCAAGTCCCACTGAAAGATGAGGGAGGCAGGTTCCTGACTGACTTCTGAGTGGGATTTGGGTTTCTCCCTTCCCTGGGCACTCAGAATGTTTCCTTTCCTGGCTTTTTCCTTGGCTTTTCAAATGGGCAACCCCACCCTTGAACACCACAGCATCACCAGCAAAACATTAATTGCCATTAGGAATGGTACAGGAGTTCTCCATTTAAATTCCCCATGCACTAGAAAACAGTGCTTGTGTAATTCAACTATTTAATGCAAGCAAAAAAAACCCATTTTGATCATGCTGCTCAGTAACTAACATGGCACTTGTTAAAATGAACGTGTAGCTTCCTTTCTGCTAATGCCCCATAAATAGGTTTCAAACTTCCCAAGAGGATTTTTTGTCCATTTGTGAAGTTCTGCAGTTGCTCAGAAGCAAAACTCTGTAAGTGGGAGGGATTTTCCTAACTGTTCAATTCACACTGAATGCAGGGGCCATGCCATTCCATTTTGGTTTATTTACAGAGGGTGAAGGTGCTGCAGAACTTCAGCCTGGGTGAGATTCAGGAAGCTCTTACACTCCCTTTCCATCCTTTTCCTCCTCCCTCCAGCTTAAAGACCAACCTGGCAGAGTAAGAGAGTCTGTAGGATGCAAGAGCCTGATGTGGCTTGGCCTGACACCTGCAGGAGATGGACCAGTCACAAATAATGACCAAAACATTAGCTGGGTATGATGATCTGCTTTAAAAAGATCTCAGTACAAGACTGAAATTGCAACAGGCTTCTCCTTGTGTCTCCCCCCACCCCCATGCAGCATAATTTGGGCCAGACTTTGCAAGGTGCTGAGTGCCTCAGTTGTCTAACATCAAGAGGTGCTGAAGATGCAAGATATCCACTGGAAAGGGCCATTTGATTTCTGTAAATTGAACCCAGAATGTAAGGCATAGATACTCGAGTACCTTGGACAGATATTGTCCCCAAACTATGTATATTTTACACTTTTTTAATATATATATATATATACACACACATTCTTTGTTTTTTCTGCAATACAAAGTATGAGCACAGTAAACATGAGCACAGAATTGTGATGAACTAACAGTAAAACCTGTGAGCACTGCAAAGATTCTTCAGGTAGGAACATCTCACTTTCTGTTCTGCTCACAAGGGAGGGGAAAAAAAACCCAAAGAAAAATAAAAAAAAAAGAAAGAAAAACCTGATAAGTTAAACAGTAAAAATTCAGAGTTCACTTGGAAAGGTCTTTTATATATTCACAGCCTTATCTGTTGCTGTTAGTCTAAATACAGCAGCATTTTCAGAATATATTATGCCAGTAATAAGTGGAAAGGGGGAAAAAAAAAAAGCATTTAACACTCAAGAGTCCTTCATCTTCCACTGTATCTTATATAACTTCCATTTATCAGGAAGCTCCTTTTGAAAAAAAAAAAGAAAAAAACCAACTTAAATTAACATTTATCTGCACATCAGTAAATCAACACAAGAGGATGCTACGAGTTAAGAATTCCTAAGTGTTTTCCATGGCAAAAAGCCTGCTGTGTCCTAGGATAGGTATGGATTTTCTGTTTGGAAGCTTTATATCCTGTGATTGAGCAGCAATGCATCCTTCAAAGAGGCCAAAGTCTAGGGAGCTGGGAGGAAATCCTGACCCCACTCAAGTCAGCAGATGCTCTGCTATTGACTTCCCAGGACTCTCTGCCAGGTTTCTTTCCTCCACAAAACTTTGAGGGAATTCTGGAAGGCTGGGAGAGGATGCTCATTTGTCTTGGGGTTTTTTTCTCTCCCCCAGGAGTAAGATTTACTGCAAAACAAGAACACTGTAATGGCTAGTGGAAAAAATAAAGCACAAAATGACACACAATGAAAGCCTCCTACTCTCTTTTGGTAAGATATATGAAGACAACTTCTTACATTGTTCTTTTCTCAAAAGGCATATACAACGTGGCAAAATATTTCAAATATACATTCTATATAATAAAATATCATCTAACTAGTGCATCCTCAATCATATGCTAGAAATATTTTTACCAAGCCAAGGTTTAAATTCCATAAATCTTTTGAACACGAGGTGCTTCATTCAAGGCAGATCCAACAGCAAGTAAATCCCACAAGCTCACTTTTCAAGTGGCTGGAACATGACACATTATGAACAACAGAAATTCAGTGTCAGGGGTGAGAAGCCATGTTAATGGTTCTGCACTCCACAGAGCTCTGCACTGGGAGCTGTACTTGATCAAATGGTGGGTACATGCAAACCAGTCACTGTGCCAGACTGACACACAGCCACACATGAGTATTCACAAGTGAAAAAAAAAGATAAAAAAGGTCAACATTCACACGTCCATTGATTAAAAGGAATAAATTAAACCTCAGATCAGTTGCATACATGGTTTCCTTCACCCTCAGTCTTTTATTTCTGCCTACACAAGGAACAACACTTTCCCAACCACTTCTGCAGTGGCAAAAACCAGTGAAGGTTTCTGCTTATTAGCTGTGCTGACAGTGAGTTCAGCTTTGCCAGTTGTGAGCAGAGACAGCTCCTCTGCCTCTGTAGCATCAGTGCACACAGTATGGCTCCAAGTGTTGGAGGAAGAAAACAAACGGTGGCTTAAAGAAAGAAACAAACAGAAAAGGTCTCGTTCCATTTCATTGGCAGAATAAAACTAAAGTGTATCTTGTCCAGGAGACCTTGCTGGGTCCTCTCCAGCAGAGGTAAGCACTGTCATACATAAATGCCCTCTGGGTTGAAACCAGATGAGAGGGGGTTCTGGAGGATCCGGAGGTTACTGGGGAGTTGCCTCGCTGAGCCAGGGCGCTTCAGGGACCCAGACTGGAATGCTGGCTCTGCAGGAGAGAAGGGGCAGGTAGAGAAGTCAGCCCTGCAGGGTGCTGGCTGGAGGGCAGCTCTCCCCTGGGGCAGAACAAACCCAGCACCACGGCCAACACCTCGATTCACATGTGACTTTGAGATCCAAGCTGCACACTCACTGCTCGCTTCGAACCAGGAAGGTTCCTCTGCACAGCACAGTTACTGCCACAGGGAAAGTGAGTGTGGAAATGTGCAATGTGAGTGTGGAAATGTGCAATGTGAGTGTGGAAACGTGCAACACATCAATAGTCAGATGCAGAAACAGCCTCTACCTGTAGGTAACTCAAAGCTTCATCCTGCTGCCCACTTAGAAGTAGTTCCTACTACAGCTGACATATGTCTTTGCTTCTCATCCTCCCAGTGCCTTTTGGGGAGGAAGCTTCCCAAGAGAAGGACCAGCAGCTGGGGAGAACTGGGAGGAACAGGCCTCTTGCAAAGCAGGGTGCTGGATAAGGCTGGGGCTGAGCCACAGCACTGACAAGTGTTCAGTGCTCTGGTGTTTCTGCCTAGGAAACCCTGACTGCAGAGAGGGGCACGTGCAACATGCAGTGACCTCACTAGGGACAAAGTCAATTTGCACATGGCCTAACAGCCACTGGTGAGGCTGCAGTTGTGTGCTGGGTTCAGTTCTGGGAGTCACAGCATAAGAAGGACATTGAGGTGCTGCAGCAGGTCCAGGGAAGGGCAGTGAAGGTCTGGAGAGCAAGTTGTATGAAAAGCAACTGTGGGATCTGGGGTTGTTCAGTCTGGAGAAGAGGAGGCTGTGGGGAGACCTCACTGCTCTCTCCAGCTGCCTGAAAGGAGGCTCAGTGAGGTGGGTGTTGGTCTCTTCTCCCAAGTAACTAACAATAGGATGAGGGGAAATGGGCTTAAGTTGTGCCAGGGGAGGTTGAAAAATGTCTCTGCTGAAATGATGAGGCCTTGGCACAGGCTGCCCAGGGAGGAGGTGGAGTCACCATCCCCAGAGGTGCTCAAACAACAGGTGGATGTGGCACCTCAAGACAAGGTTTAGTGGTCATGATTCACAGATATTAAGGCTTGGAAGGGAGCTAGAAGATCATCCAGTCCAACCCCCCCTGCCAGAGCAGGGGCACCTAGACCAAGTCACCCAGGAATGTTGGGTAGACAGTTGGAACTGATGATCTTAGAGATCTTTTTCCAACCTTAATGCTTCTGTCACTTCTGGGTGGCTCAGCCCAGCTGGGTTAGCTCTTATTCCCACGTGGCTGCTGTCTGGGATTTCCTAAGACCCAGACACATTCCTTTTCCTACCCAGATGACACATCCCCCCAGAGGAGGAAGAACCCAGATGAGGAGCAATGGCAGATGTGCAGCTGAGCTGCCAGCAGTGGCCACACCTGAAAGCTACCAGCTAATGGCTAGTGATGGCACAACCACATGCCAAGGGAGGGAAGTTCTCTCCATACTGCACTTCACCTTGCTTGCTAAACCCCTGGAATGAAACTAATTAATAAATTAATGCTGTGCTTT
This sequence comes from Ceyx cyanopectus, assembly GCA_013401355.1. Lineage (NCBI taxonomy): Eukaryota > Metazoa > Chordata > Aves > Coraciiformes > Alcedinidae > Ceyx > Ceyx cyanopectus. The sequence continues at coordinate 25,674 of VYZU01025923.1, read as the reverse complement.
CTTAACACTGTGCTAACTCTGCTACCAACGTTCATGAGTGCAAGTGTTAGTGCAGCAAATGCTCTGCCACCTCCTTTTGCCACCTCCTTTTGCCACCCAGCCCAAAAGATTGTGAGCACTGCACCTCTGTCAAGCTCCACGTGCAGGGCCTCCACCTCAACAGGGTCTGCTGGCAGCACTGTCACCTTTGTTCCTGTTTGCTGGATGAACTGCTGCAGGTTGACCTGTCTCAGCTCCTTTGTCAGCTGCTCCAGCTCTTGTTCCCTGTCCTGCAAGAGAAAAAAAAAAATCTGCTGAGCATCAGTGAGCATAAAGCAGAATTTCAGAAGTCTGTTTGCAACTGGGCAACTAATATTTCTCCTATGGTTTTGAAATTTCAAATGCAGATGGGGAAGTTGGAAAGCATTTTACAGCAGGAGGAAAACTTTGGCCCAAGATGTGAGCAAATAAGGAGAACTCCTTAGGAAGGGGGTTGGGGAGGGGGTAAAAAATAAAATCAACTGAGCATCAGCCTGGAACCAAACCTCAGTTCTGCCAGAAGTGTCAAGCATGACCTGGACAGCTCATTTAGTTCTTAAAAATGTTAAGTGTCACCCCAAATCCTACTGGTTTAAGCTCTACAGTTTCCTATCTAACTGTGAAACTACAGTGGGATGTTTTACCTGAAAAAGGATGGCATCTTCATTTGGTTTGTTGTTAGGTTTTGGGGTTTTTTTTTGCATGCAAAATTCTGTAGAAGCAGGGAGAGCAGAGTGATGCATTTGATCCCTGACACAGCCTCATAGTGTTGGAAGGTAATGTTACTGGCTAGGAATAATACAGATAAATGACTAGAAATTTCTCACATGCTACCAAAAAAATGCCACCTTCCTCTTCTTATCAACTGAAACCTAGTCAACCAAAGTTTTCTTCCATCTAAACCCCCCTCTGCTCAGCTTTTCCAGATCCAAATCAGCAGTTCTATTAATACTTAATTTCAGCATGCAAGAAAATATGTTGCTATTTCCTCCACCCCATACTGAGCTGAGAGTTTATTTTCTCCTGCACTTCCAGCTTAGCAAACCTTTAGGTTTAGAACAAGCTTGGAAAATGAATATTTAATGGGAACTTTCCTGAGGAAGTGATAGCCCAGCCTACTGAAAAAACAAGGTGTGGAAGATTTTTAGCTCAGTCAAAGCCTTACAGCCTGTTACTGAGGATAAGTAAAATATACAAAGAGGATGTGATGCTTTCTGGTAGTGCAAATGTTGAAGTGCAGTGTGTCTGGTGACTTAGCATAGATAAATATGTCCAAACCAGCTTATTGTTTTCATCCATTTTGCTTTGGATGAAAAGATTACTTTTTTTTTTCCCCTTCTTCATGTAGTAAAAGCAGCTTATACTGACATGGTTCTAGCTGCTCAGGAGCAAGGATACAAAATCCCTTTATGTACTCACAGCAAAATCACTTTACTGCAACTGCAGCAGCTGTGAATCCCAGGAACACAGAGAGAATTGCAACTCACACTATGGTGCCCCAGCTCTCTTGAAAACCCCAGGAGCCCCAAAGCTTCCTTCACCTCATTCAACTAGCAGCTGGATTTCCATTAATATTTAGGCTTTTGTGCTCCATGAAGTTCCAGGGAAATCATTGGCTTTAGCAAGGAGGCAAAGACTGGAGTCTGTTGTCACACACGTGCCACAAATGCCACTGGTGTAGAGAAAATAAAATCCTGAACACCAGCATGTCAGGCAGGGAAAGGGAGATGCTGTTCTTCACAACAAAAGCTCTGTGAGCTAGCAGTTATTTCAGCTCTACATCTCTCAAGGTGCTGGTTCTGAACTCTTCTTTTCAATTCATCTACTTGGTGGCAAACAAACCTTGTAGGAATCACCAGTTTAGCTTCAGAAAAGGCTCTAGGTGCAAATTTCCCTGAGACAGAAGCAGCCACGATGGCCTAACAAAGATGATGGAGGGACTGGAACATCTCTCATGAGGAAAGGCTGAGAGCCCTGGGGCTGTTTAGCCTGGAGAAAGAGAAGACTGATTCTCAGCACTAACCCATCCTGGCTTTCTGAATGGCCAGCAACACACTGACCAAGGCATCTGCTGCTTTTGCTAGACACTCAGAACTCATTGGTTTGGGTTTTCTTCTTAAGACTATTTCAGTAAAATCCACATAAGTGAAATGAAAACTGTCTCTGCTCTTAAAAAAAAAAAAAAGTTAATTTGGAAATGAAAGCAACACTTAAATCCTTTCACCCATATTAACTGTGGAAACTTTGTGTTTTCTTTCATGGATGAATTTATGTAAGAAGATTTTGTTAGAGTCAGGTCTTTGACTTTAGCTAGAGATAAAAAGGACATCCTTACCTGTAACCTTTTGGTAGCTTGGCCCAAAGACCTTTCCACAGCTTTAATGCCATTTTCCAGTCTCAGGCTCTGCTGGCCCTGCACATCAATTTCCCCCTTCACCTTCTCGATCTTCTCCTTCACCTCGTCCTCGTTCACTTGGGATTCCTGCACCTCCCTCTGCAACTTCTCCGCTTCGAGGCCGCTTTCCATGCTGTGGATCTGAGCCACATAGTCCTTCAGCTTGCCCTCGCACTCCAGGATCCTCTGCCTCATCTCCTGCAGCTGATCCTTCAGCTGCTTCTCGTTCTCCTGCTCGATCTGCAGCTCGTTCTCCCAGAACTCCTCCTCTTCGATCTCCACTTCGTTCCTCTTGATCTTCTGCTCTAGCTTCAGGATCTCCTCCTCCAGGCTGGAGCTGCACTTCTGCTCCCAGTAGCGGATCTCGGCTTCGTTGCTCTCCAGCTGTTTCTCGATGCCCTGAAGCTTCTCCGTCTGCAGGTGGATCAACTTCTTCAGCTCCTCCGCCGTCGTCTTACAGCTGTTCAGCACCTTCTGCTTGAACTCCGACTCTTTGCTTTTCCCGAAGATGTCCATTAAGCCCTTGGCCCCGCCGGTGAAGGTGAGGGATTTCCTTTTGGGCTCCCTCCTCTTCATGGGCTTGTCCCCGGGCGGCCGCAGCTTGGCCAGGGGCGGCAAGCTTTGGCGGTACAGAGTCCTCTCGGGGATGCGAGCCACGCTGTCCGAGGTCGGCCTCTCGCTCAGAGACGGCCCGGTGCGGCGCAGGATCAGCTGCACGTCGCTGGCGTACTGGCCCCACTTGTTGAGCGACACGATGGGGTTTTCGTGCGGCGCCAGGTGCCGCTCCGTGTCCCGCCACTTCTCGATCAGCGTGTACCTGCCGGTGCGCCCTGCAAGGCAAGCGCGGCCGTTAGCGCGCCCGCCGCCAGGGGGAGCTGCCGGACAGCGAGCGCGGGGCGGGAAGGGGGAGCTGCCGGAGGGCGACCCCTGGCGGCCGCGCCCGCTCGCCCCCTCAGGACGGTGTGTGCGGGGCTGGGGGTGCGGGGAGGCTTGGAGGGAGACCCCGCACCCGTGCGGTTGCCTCCTCTCGGAGGAGTTCGGTGTGTTGAGAGCAAACACTGCCCCGCCTGGTTGAGCACCTTTACTCGGCTAAACTTCAATGGCTTCAGGGAAAGCAGCCCCGTGCAGCCGGGGCGCCTGAACGGGCCAGGGCTGATCTACACGGTGCTCACAGGCCGGGCCATTGGCTTTCCCATCTGAAGCCACTGAAACTAAAGCCATACTGCTAGCTGGGCAAAGAAACTGATCAAATACACCTCTCAAGGAAAAATAGATCCTTAGACATCGTTCAACTGGATCATCAACCAGAGAGGCTTATTTTGTGCTGTTACCAAACATAGTTCAATTCAGCTTAGCATTCGTTTTCCTCTGACAGCCCTTCAGGGGTGTTTGGAATGCTACAAAAATACTGCATTTTAGGTTTTCCACTTCCTCCCCCAATTCAACAGGAGAGTTTCCCTGTTTCCCTTATCACAAAAGTGACTTTGTTTAAAAGCCACAACATTTGTTCACAAAAATATCTGAAAGATCAACTGTTTTGAAAGGGTCCTGATGAATTTCTGAACAGCTCTGCAATTGCCATCAACCTGAAAAAAACATCATTAAGCTATGTTAATGCACTACATATATCCATTTCCATGATAGAGCATAATTCAAATGATTTATTTCAGCATATAAATGCCTAAAATACCTGTCACATACGCAACTGTGGAGTAGAACAGTTAGAATAAATAAAGTTATCAATGATAATTCATTTGATGTATTTTTTTCCCCCCTTACACTGCCTGCCCAACCACTGCACTTTTGCCAACAAAAATGACAGGACAAGAGGCAATGGGAGTCAGTTGGAGCACAAGAGGTTGAGGGGAAACACAAGGACACACTTGTTGCCAGTGAGGGTGGCAGAGGCTGGCAGGGGCTGCCCAGGGAGGGTGTGGAGTCTCCTGCTCTGGAGACATTCCAGCCCCCCCTGGATCTGTTCCTGGGGGACTTGGGCTAGGTGCCCCTGCTCTGGCAGGGGGGTTGGACTAGACGAGCTTCTAGCTCCCTTCCCCCCCCTCACATTCTGGGATTCTGTGAAGTCACTAATCTCAGGGTGGAGTTCTGTCTCTGGCCTCCAACCACAACACTCACACACACTCCCCATCTCAAGTTTGCAGGAGTTCCTCCTTGGTGATGAACACACTCTGGAGCCCTCTGAAAACCTGATGTTGTCAGCTCAGTCTTATAAAGAGCTCCCTGGGATACAGCTGGTGAGCTGGAAATGGGTGCTCTGATTTCACTCTTACCATCGGCTCACGATGCAAAGAACAACACAAAAAGATTTGCATGTCTGCACTGTCTGAACTGGCTGCCTTGGCTTCTGGCTACCCAAGGAAGAGACCACAACGTCCACATCCACTTCCAAGTTCAGAGTGAGAGACGAATGAGTACGGGAAGATTTGACTGACAGAAGTTGGCAACACAAGGCTGGCAACATGGGAACAGAATCCACCCCCCTGAAAGGCATGGAAGTAAATGACTTGAGGGAGGGGGAAGAAAACCAACCCAAGAAAAAGTCAAACAAAATGGAAAAAAAACAAAACCAAACCACAAAACTAAATAAAGACATGTAAGGAGAAAAAAAAAGAAGGGAAAAAAAAGGTAAGAAACAGCAACAACAACAACTACCTATTAGCATACCAACATGTTTGGCCACTCTCAAAAAACTATTTCAAGTTTACCATAATCAAGCACTTAAAACCCAAGTTTCCCATGTCAAGATACAAGATTTTTGCCAATCCACAATATTGCTCATCGACCTGTGAAGATCTCCAGTTTGTAGCACTGTTATTACAGGAAAAAGAAACCTAGTACTGTTTGCCATAGCATACTGACAATAAAAAGGCAGAGAAGAAGAATGAAGTAAGAACATACCACAGAACAAAGCTGCACTTCACCACTCTGGTGTTAAAAAGCTGTCTGCTTTCAGCTGGCAATCCTGGTAATGCCAAGCTCAAAGAAATCTGGCAATTGTGAACAAGAGTGTGTACCACTAGGGGAGAGATCATGCAATTCCTACTCACTTTGTCATCAAATGAACAACTGAAATTAGATGTAACAAGAAGAAAAAAAAAAACAAAGGAAGAAAAGGAGGGCAGGGGAATCAAGCTAACAATCATCTTGACCAAATGTGAATTAAGGAATTAAGTGAAGCACTTGCCAAGAACTATTTCCATCTCAGCTTAGGGTTCCAAATCAACATGTAGTCCTTAAATAATGAACTGCAGCACTCAGGATCCACATGAAAGAGGGTGTTTTGTAGAAGTCATACTTAAGCAGCTCAACAGCCACACCTGAAGTTCAGTATGAAGCCTGAGACAAAGGTGGCCTCGTCCAAGATCATTACTCAGGTTTAGCATGTTCAGCCCCGGTGTGACGCGGATTAAACAACCTGGACAACCACAACTGGGATGTTTGTTTCCATTTAGAAAGGATTAACACACAAATGAAAAGGGGAATTAGTTAGAACTTAATGCCAGAATATTTCAGAACACGGGCATTCTTGCAACGAACTGCTGGGTTTGATGTGCTACCACTGAACAAGGAAAAAGCAGGTTGCTTGGAACACTGAAATCAACATTTTCTGTAAGGACAGAAATGTACTGAGCCAGTTTTGATTTGCTGTTGGTTGGTTGGGTTTGGTTGGTTGGTTGTTGTTGTTTTGGGTGGTTTGTTTTTTTTTCCTGGTGTTTGTTGTTTGTTTTTACTTCTGTTGTTCGTTCATTTGCTGCTCTTCTTTTTGGGTGTTTTTGGTTCAGGTTTCTTATTTTGGTTTTACTACTTCTATTAAAGCTTTGAACTAATGAGAATAGCAGAGAAAAGAATCTAGGCAGCTGCAAACAAGCACCAGCTGCATTGAATGGTTGGTTCCCTCTTCAACAGCCATTCAGGAGCTTGAGAAACACAGAGCCTCTGCCTCCCATTCACTGTCCAGCTACTTACCAAGATTCTGGGCTCACTGGCCATTATATGGCCATAGGTTCTAAGAAGAAACATCTTCAAAACAATCTTTTAAATGATCATTATTTATTTCTCATTTCTCATCAGCCACAGCCAAGCAGCAAGCTCTGGAGCCAAGTGCCCATGTAACGTGCACAAACACCACAGTTTTGGTTTGGGATTGATTAATTTGATATTTAAGCACAGATTCCATTACAATGAATGGTGATTAAACTAACGAAATAGAGGAGCAAGATAATTGAACTTTTTTAATAGACTCTCAAGAGGCTGACTTTTAAATTACACTCTGAAGGTAGTAGGACCCATATAGCTATTATTCACTTCAAGCTTCTCTATATGCTTTTATATTTGCAGTAGACATAAGTGACTATTCCAGCTGCCAAAAAAAAAAGAGAAATTCCAAAAGAAAGCAGCAGTAGCAGTGTTCCTCATGCAACACTTTGGGCAGAACTCTGACCCAAAAGGTCACTGATACTTTTCAGGGCAAAAATGCTTCATCCCTTTTCTCCCTCCCAAAAGTGCATTGTCCTCTCCATGCACAGCATTCCAGTGACAGGCACTGGGGTTTTTTTTGGCTGCAGGTAGCATGACACAACACATAAAAACATATCTGTGCCTCGTCTTTCCAGTCAAGCCACAGAAGTTTATTTCAAGCATCAAGACCCATCTTTTCATTAAGTGTCTGCCATGCTTCACAGCCAGGACCTAGAGCAGCAAGTCAGTGCAAGCAGGTGAGTCACTGCCCTGACCTCATGGAATTCCTGAGAAAGGTGGCTGGATGAGCTGTCTTCAACACCAGGGTACCTCTCCTTCTCCAGGGAAGAGACTGGGCTGGACAAGAGCAGGTCCCTAGAGTTCATGAGGTCTCACTCCCAGTTTCTCCCTTCCCCAAGACCAGCAGGATGCAGAGGAGCTAAGGGGTGCTGACTGGCAGGCATCCACTCCTAGCTCCCACCATGTTTCCCATCACCTCTGCTGCTGTAGAGTCTCCAGAAAAACAAAACAACTCAATGTGATATGTGATACTTAAGATCCACAGCAATTAAAAAAAAACAAACAACAAACCATTCTAGATACCTAAGAACTCATTAAATACCCAAGCAAGAAGAAACCCTGAAGTAGAGGTTGGAGTTTGCATTGCTCTGATTTCTTAACTCATGCTGTATGCTGCATGCACACGTATGCACACCACACAAAACACAATCAGAGTAGGAATCCAGTCCTAGTAAAATATGTCCACGTGCCCCAAAGCCTCAAGCCAAATGGCTGTGAAGGTCTCTGCTTAGTTCCCAAGGTGCAGCACTGAAATGTTTATTAACAATATCTTTCTGCTCAAAGGTATGCAAGAGCTTATCACAATCTGACAAAAGAAAGCATAGAATAATGGAATGTTTAGGGCTGGAAGGGGCCTCCAAAGGTCACCTAGTGCAGCCCCCTGCAGGGAGCAGGGACACCCTCAACTAGCCCAGGCTGCTCAGAGCCTTGGCCAACCTCCCCTGCAATAGCTCCAGGGATGGGGCCTCAACCACCTCCCTGGGGAGCCTGTGCCACTGAGCCACCACCCTCAAGGGAAACAACTTCTTCCTGAGATCCAGTCTAAATCTCCTCTGCTCTCATTTCAACCCATTCCCCCTCGTCCTTTCACTCCAGGCCCTTGGAAACAGCCCCTCTGCAGCCTTCCTGCAGCCCCTGCAGGCACTGGCAGGGGCTCTAAGGTCTCCCCAGAGCCTTCTCTTCTCCAGGCTGAACAACCCCAGCTCCTTCAGCCTGTCCCCACAGCAGAGCTGTTCCAGCCCCTGAGCATCTCTGTATCTCCTCAGGCCCTGCTCCAGCAGCTCAGTTGAGGTCTTAGCCACACAGGCCACTGCTGCACTGTAGGTATCACACTGCCAGGTGTGGAGGCAAATCCTCCCACCCAACCACAGTGCCACTCAGCAAGGTTCCAGTCAGAGATTTCTGAACCATAAAGTTGATGTGATCACACCATGGGATCACTGCAGCACGTGGCTGTCATCTTCTTCATGGCTATTTGAACATGACTTTCGACCGGAGCAGCAGAGAATCAAACCTGGGGGTTTTAAGTTTGGCGAATTTAAGTGATTCTTAACAATAAACTACATAATTCAATGTTCAAAACATTAGTTTGTACACCATTTTCCCTTTCTATTCCTCTTCAGGCTCAGAGCTATGATTCAATTCAACCTTAAGATACTTTTGTCTCTCTCCAAGTGTCTGACAGCTTTGGCACTTGCTTTAGCAGGAATTATTTGGAGGAAGGGATGAACATAAGAAGAAACAGCAAGGAGGTGGTGTGATTTTTTCAGATACAACTTTGGCTGAGCCTGTAATGCACATTTGAAACCAAGAACAAATCTGTGCTTTAATTTCAGAAATACACCCCATTTATCTTTGAGGAGAAATACTTAACTACCATAAAAAAATAAACAAATTACAGCTGTTCTTAGTTTAAAAAGAGACAGCTGTACTTCTTATTCAGTGAAGAGTTGTTCATATTTTCCTGATAACCCAAATCCATAGCACTATTTAGAGAAAGTCTGCCAGTTGAATTATTTGCCACAGAAAATGATGGGGAGGGCAGCAGACAGAAGAAACTCAAGCTTCACATCTCTAGCCTGAAATACTCTTCCTAGGAAACAAATGTCATTCTAAGTACAGAAGATGCAATCTAGTCTAAAAATGAAATCACAACAGTAAAAAAAAAACCATCCTCACAGGTGCTGGAACTAGGAGAAGGAGACTTGTGAAGAAACAGGGCAATATATTCCTGACTCTGCTGTTACCATATTCCTTTGGGATATTTCTATTTTTTTTAGATTTGAATGGAAAACAACCAGTAAAATAAACAATAAATAAATAATATGTTGGCAGTTAAACTATATTTGCCTAAACTATCCACTGTCATGATTAGCTCACTTTATTTTAGGATGCCATCTGTTTTTCCCCTCAGTATCACAACGATTTTTACAGAGGAGCTCCAGCACTCACACACTTGACTGTAACTAACTTGCAAGACAGACCTCTGAGCAGCTCCACCAACCACCTCATCATACCTACAGCTGAAAAATATCAGTAACTTTTTCTTTGCTTTGTTTTTCAGCTGCCCAAATTAAGCAGAGCAATCAAAATGAGCAGGCATTATTTGTCTGAAGCCATCCTGGCATGATTTCCAGAGTGCAAGCAGAAAAGCTGGTGGCAGCAGGAAAACCAGGCAGAATTTGCTGTCAAATGAACATTTTGAAGACAGACAAGTGATGGATGCAATAAAATCCAGTTAATCTCTCCTGAAAAAAAAATAATTAAAGCAAGACTCATGCTTCTCTATTTAAACTGTGCTGTGGTGTATGTTGACATTGTGGGGAGGGCTTCTCAGGATGGGATGATCACTTCTCTTATTTGTATTATGAGGCCAAATCCTCCTCTCTGAAATTTGCAAGTTAAAATAAAACCCAACCCAACCTCAAACTCGTAAAAGGTAATATCAAATGTTCTTTAGGATCCCTGTGGGAGGTGATTTCACTTTCTGGAAACTTGTAACTGGAGAGGTTGATGTTTGTCTTGAACAGAATTCCAGCAACCCTCCCTCCAGCCAAGGCATTTCTAGCTCCTCCTACATGAGAGGCTCTGTTAATGGCATTATCAAAAATTATATGCAATCAATATTATTCACTCTCATTCATTACATTATATACATGTGTTTTTATGAGAAGCTTTGCTGCAATCACCAAAGGAGACAAATCTCCCTTTATTTTTTTGTTTTAAGGTCCATTTGAGATTTAATTCAAAGCCTTTAACTTCAAGCTAAAAAAAAAACCCAACTAACCAAGCAACCCTCCTGATTTGTACAGAAACTTGAAGTAAAATCACTTCCTATTCTGCAGTGATCAAGACAACAGGGGAATTTTAGATTTGCATGGAAAACAACCTGTAAAAGTAAACAATAAATAAATAATATGTTTATTTAGCATAGTGCATATAGAGCATAGTGCAACAACCTGCATCACATAGTCCCATCAGGAGATAATTACTGCACTGGAAGAGCAATAGTGGCAGATACTAATAGCCAGGATTAGGTCAAGGGGTATTAGCTAGGCAAGTGAAGTGACAGCTTTCCACTGGAGGATCAGGCCACACTTTGGTTATGGGACAGACTCTCCCACAATGGGGGACAACCTGGAATAATTTGCTTTTTTTTTTTGTTTGGCTAAAATAGCCCCAGATATTAACAACACAACTCCCTGTCTTTGCCTTTTAAATAAATAAGGAAGGAAGAAAACTGTTGTGTTCTGAAGTTACTAATGAATTTCCATGACACGAGGGAGAGTTGGAAAGGAAACAGATGGAATCTTTTTTGTTGTTGTTATCACAGTGGGAGATCAGAATATGTGGTTCTGCATTTGATCAAGTGAGGGGAAAGAAACTGCTTGAAATACAAGAAATTAAATTTAAACAAAAGGAAATAAAACACCTCACACAACCCTTCTTACTGTAAAAGTGACTGGACATCAGAGCAGGTGGCCCAGATGTGTGGTGGGGTTTCCATCCTTGGCCATCTTCAAAATCTGACTGCAGATGGTCCTGAGCATCCTGAGCAACCTGCTCTAGCTGACCCTGTTCTAAGCAGCAGCTCCAGCCTAAATGATCTCCAGGTGTACCTTCCAACCACAAGCCAATCTAGGAGAATTTTATTTCCCTATTTTTGAACTGCATTGTAAAACTTTGCTTTTCATCTCTCTAAAGACAGCTTCAGCTTGTCCATGGGAAGCTTCTTCAACTCTGGATTTCTTCAAAGGCTTCAATGCTCTTTGGCTAGTTGTTTTTCTCCAGTGGACAGGGCTGTCAAGTAAGTGAATTTGCAAGTATTCCAGATGCTGCACTTCAACATTAATAAAATACCTACTGCAGTTGCCATTCCAGGCTCAGTGGGGAAGGCTGGGGGGAGGCAGGGACAGACACCAGCACGTGGGAGGGGGAAGGTTTGCATTTTTTAACTCAAAGACCTATCAATAAACTGCTAAGACACAATAAAAGGGGCATAACAAAAACTTTCCAGACAGACCAACAAACAGAGAAAATCAAACTGAATCCTGCTAAGCTGAGGGAGCCAGACTGCAAAGTGGAAAATGAGATCAGAGCCAACCGAGGAGGAAGCCAAGTAAGCCTGGCTACCTTCCACCACCAAATGTCAGGTGAGAGCTGGAGGGACACATCTGAACAGATTCCTGGTCAAATCTGAGGGACAAATATTCCTGGTAAACTGGTACCTAGAGCCAAATCAAAGGAGCAGACATATGGGTGCTCTTCTGATGAGTGGCCTGCCAAGGGGCTTAGGAAAGGACACACACGTGTGATTTCCATGGTGGTTAATACTGTCCTAACAGCCCCAGAAAGAAACTGGAGCACAAATCCCTCTAGGTGTTTTCTGGAAGATATTTCCCTTTAGAAAGGGTTTCCAAAGGATTATCTTCATTTGGCTGAGCTTGCAACTCACACGTGTGTGTGTGCACAGAGCCAGTCGCAGGCCCCAGATGAAGTGATGATGTGCTACAGAACAGGCAGGCTGCTGAAGTGACAAATTCAGCTAATAACAGGGGATACAGGAGAAAAAAAAAACCAGCTAAAAACCAAAACAAGCCACAAACAAACAAAAAACTCCAACAAAACAAACTACACAACAGAACATTAAATTCTTGTCTAGAGCTGAGAGTCTGTCTTGTTTTGTTTCGTGGGAGGAGGCAAAAGAAACAGGTGGAAAGAGATATTGAAAGCAAAGAAAGAACAAAAGTTTATCACAGTTTATTATCTTTTTTTTTCTGAATATGTAGCACTTCTTAATCATTATTAGGAAGTAATCATGCTGGTGTCACTGTGTCTTAAAAAGCCCACAGGCAGAAAATGAGAAATGGAAGTAAGCAATTCATAAACCAATTAGCAGTGAAAAGCTGCAACTAAAACAGTAAAAGCACTTAAGCTAACCATCAAATACAAGATTTTAGAGACATATCTCAATATTTTTAAATGAAACTCTAAAAGGTATTTCATGCATATAGAGTTCAACTCCCTTAAGACATAAAAAAGTGCCAGTCTTCTACTCCATCAGATGAAAGGATATGGAAATGAGGTTCAAAATCACAGATTAAAAAAGAAAAAAGCATCACAGAAATTCAGATAAATTGACTCCATGCTTATAGGTAGAAAAATCTAGTTAGTGTCCATAGCCCTGACTTGCTGTTTCATTAGAACAGTGTTATTTTGCAGTTTAGCTGGACTGCTACTACAAACTCTTGGAATACTAAATGCAAAAGCAACCCCTCATATTATACATTTAATTTTAGCACTCAAAACATTGACAGTTTACCACCTTCTTTAGTTCATGCTGTATTTATTGAGAAAGGGAAGTATGTGATTACTTAGAGAATACATTTGTAAGTGTAGAGATTTCAAACTATTTCTATTCTTTCTTTTTAATGTCTCCCTGTCAGCTTAAAAACCAAAGGCTGCAAGTTAACACTTGTTACTCTAGACACTCAGAACAGACCACCTCTCTTCAGTTCAGCTTCATAAAAAGCAGCTTCAGCTCCTCAGTTACTTACCAATAGCCTGTGCAAGGGCTATGACAACCTCCTGGCACGTGGTGACTTCGGTGACCCCACACACGATTCTCTGCACACCATCCACCCATACTTTGAGCTCCATGGTTCCTCAGATCATCCAAGAGCCATGAATGCAAATCCCTCAAGTCATCCTTGCAGCTCTAGCAGAGAGAATGCAGCAGGCTTCTCCCAGCAGCTGGAAGAGAGAAAAATCCCAGTGTTCACAGTGAGGCATTATCAATTTAAGAAGTTAAATTCCTCTTGACAGCTATTAGAAGAGGCAACACATCCTCCTTTTTTGAAGAGCAGGGCTCAAACATGCCATGCTTTAGCAATCTCTACCTGTTCTGTACAGAGACAACAACTTTGATAACCATTTCCTAAAGTATTACAAGTTACTACAACCAGATCACCCATAAAAAGGGCATGAAACAACTCCAGAGTAAACTCCCAGCAGTCTCCAATAGCAGCTGGCCATATTCCACTATATGGACTGCCTGGAAATCTCAAGGGTCTGGTTATTGATGCTTTTGGTGTCTGATCAAGAATTCCCCAGCAGGCCATGGCACTGCAAAACAAGGGGGAAACATTTTTAATTCCAGCTGTCTGTGAGCATCCATCCTTGCTCTCCACAAAGAAGGTTCCTGGTCCCAGCAAACCTGTGGCATTCAGCAGCAGCACTGCAAAAGGCAGCAAGGAAAGCAAGCAGAGCCTTTCTCCCTTCCCCTGAAACAAAGGGATGCATCAGAGAAAGTGTGAGAACAGAAGTGCAACACAGTGCTGGTTCTGTGAGGAAACTTACTCTGGCTAATGAGTTATCCTGGGTTTTTCCATAGGCACTGCAATGACACTAAACAAACAAACAGCAGGCAAGCTGCATCACTTAGTCCAGTCAATATTCACTTTCGAGCGTGGTTAACTACTGCATTAATCACTGATTTTAACTCTAGTGGATTTGCTACGAGTTCAGCTTTTCCAGGGGATTCTTCTGCATAAGGAGATCCACTGGTGCTGTGGCTTACACTAGTTAATTTCTAACTTCAACTGCTGAGATGCTGAATTGAAAAGAATTCCAATCAAAACCTGGAAGGAAAATTTCAGTTTTAAAAATGTAAAACCTCCCCCCAAAAACTGAAATTAAAAAACAAATTAAAAAACTGAAATTAAAACCAAATAAGCAATAATTATGAACTGCATATGGAGGCAGAAATGGCACAGGAAAAACCCAGGCACACAGTACAGTTCATGTTTAATCAGAACTGCTTTCTCCTGGTGAAATGAACAACTCTTCTGGCATCAAAAAGATGCATTAGTGCAGCCCTCAAGCTAGAATGTAAAGCTGATCTTCCTTCTACAGCCAAATACTCTGTTCATCAGCTGACAAATACTGGCATGGGATCCAGAAGAGACACTCTGCTGTTCAGCTGACAAGGGGTGGCAGCAACACCTCCCCAAGCCTGGCACACCACAGGGCTCACACTACAGCCACAGGAAAGCCTCAGTGGAGGAACACTGAAGACTGCTGAGAAGTCAATCCCTGTCCAAACAGAAATGTTTTAAAAAAAAATTAAATAAAAATTTAAATTAAATTAAA
>VYZU01025923.1:0-10313 GCA_013401355.1 Ceyx cyanopectus | reverse complement strand
TTTTTACATATATATAAAAACTACTGTTTGGTTACCTCTTCACAGCTAGTTCACTATAAAAAGGCTGCAACTTTACAGAAGCCAGGCAGAAGTGCAAAGGTCTTCTCTTGTATTTAAGAGATATTCCAAACAGATGTTTACAAAGCCTTAAGTGTGAAGCCATGAAAAACCCTGAGAGCTAAAATTGAGGTGTTAATTTTACCTTGTTCCTAATCTTTAGAAGGTTCACATCATCTGACAGCACAATGCTCCTCCAATCAGGGCTAAAACCCTGATGCAGATGAAGCCAACTGCAGAATTTTCACCAACCACTTCAAGAACTTGCTGTTCCCCCACCAAATAATCAGCAGGCTTAGAACTGAGCACATTTGGCTTCATAATTAGCTGTAAGCAAACATCACCCAGAGTTTGGCACTAATAATGTAATAAACTTGCCCTTTATTACTCATTCTCTGGGCACTATAACCAAGTTGTGCTCTTTGCCTTTCCCTGGTATGACACCAGGTAGGGTGTCCTAACTATTAACAAAGAATAATTAGTGCAAACAAGGCCTTAGTGAAAAATAACAACAAACCAACCAAAATGAAAAAAAAAAAAAGAAATGAAAAACCAACCACCAAAAAAACCCTAAAACCCCCCCATCCAACAACAAAACAAACCCAAGCCACACAACTACCCAGGAACAGGTTATAAAATACTTCCTCCCATAACAATTCTGGTTCAGAACAGAGTAACATTTTCCAGATGAAGATGACTGAAAATACAGAATTGGCTCCTGGTAAAGCAGTATCTACCAAAAATCCTTCTCCCCTGGACTGCTGAAGGAGAAATATCCTACAAGATAAACTGCTTTGCATCAATAAATGGGCAAAAACCTTTCATGGCAGGCTCGAGCCAGAATCTCAAGTGAAAATCTTCCACACACCAGTTTGGATTGGAAAGGGACAGGCTTGGTTTGAAATCAGTGTACAGCTTTGAAAAGGCAGGGTTGGTTTATAGAAAGGGTTTATACAGAAGCAGCATCCAATTTTAGTGGAAATAAGCAATTTCTTCTTGTGGAGTGCTATTCTTTTGCTCTTCCAGAAGAGCACTTACAGATACTAAGCACTTTTTTCACCAAAAAACCCAAAGGTCCCACAGCCACAAAGATGATAGTGTTGGGAATGTGCTTGGGAGAGAACTGAAGCCTCTCCTGACAAGAGGCTGGCCAAAAGATGCTCAAACATGTCTGTGTGGAACAGGGCAAAATCCAGATGCCACAAGTGGTACCCAAGACACATGCAAACTGAGGTATTTACATATATAATATATATAANTGTCTGCTAGCAATCTTGCCTCCAGATAACTTAAAGTTCTGCAGAAGTCCCACTTGCCCTGATAAATTATCAGCTGACTTGCATCCAAGAACCCTCAACTGCCTAGTCCAGGAGCTGCTGCTTGCTTTGCAGTTTCTGCTTGTGCAATGCAGCTACAGGATGGGATGGGGGAAATGAGGAAAAGAAACATCCCTTGGAAGTAGGAGGGTGCTACAGTAGATATTTTTCTCCCTAACTACAGAATATACCACACCTCTCCTTGAGCTACAATCTCTACAGCACAGAAAAATCAAATAACATGTCTCTCTTTTCTTTGTATTGGTGAGAATAAACCAGAAAATGCTATTTTTTTTTCTCTTTAGAGAGGAGTGATAGAGGAGGTAAAGAATTCATCCACACCTTTTGTCATTTAAAGACAAATTTTACTCAAGGCAACTACCTTTCATTCTTGCACCTCGGAAGTGTTTTTATCTTCAGCATTTTAATTCTCAATCTCTGACTTCAGGAAGGGTGTTTGTCTTTAGGGCATCTTCCCTCACACTGTTTTAATTTCAACCCCTGTGTCTCTTGATTTTTCAGTGTCTGCGGTTCTAAGCCAGCTTTGTCCAACAGGTAATCAGTTTGTTTTTCAGATGCAGAGAAGCAAGTGAATGCTGTCTCAAAGGCCTCAGCACAACCTGTTGTCTCTTTTCCTCTAGTCAACAAAGAGTCTGAATCCAAGACTGCCCCTGATGTCCTTTAATAAGTAGGCTGCAGCAGTGTCCCAAGATCATCAACATGGTATCAGGGCTTTTCCTCCACTATCATCAGTTTGTTTAGTGAAACTGGCTCACGATTACAAATTTCAACCTGAAGAAACTGAGATGCTGTTTAGCAAGGATTTAACTGCAGCACAGACCAGGATTCATCAGCTTGGGAGCTGCAGGAAAACCAGATGAGGCAGCTAGAAAACTTCACCATTGCAGATTGCCTCAAAAATTCAAATGCTTCCCAGAGAACTGGGTTCCAAGCTGCTGGCACAAGCACAAATTCATTCAGCTGGCATGCTGAGGCTCTCCAAACTCAGGACAGTCTGTAGCACTTTCTACCTCCACTCAGTTTTGAAGCCACAAGGCTGGACCCCACTGTGTTCTGTCACATTCTCAGATCACCACAAAATGTCTGAAAGAAAACAAGGCAGCAGGTGAGCTCATGAAACACATGCCTTCAAGTTTCTTTCTGTTTGGTCACTGTTAAGAACATAACCTTGCGTTTTTAACACTAAAGTTTCACACTCTCACACTTGAATTAATTCCACAGGAACAGCTCTGAAATTAATACTGGCCTGAAGATATAAAAAGCATCTGAACTCCACCAAGACTTGAGGTGCAAAAACCCAAGGGCGTTTGGAGACAGTGAGAGCACTCAAGTCAGTCCCAAGTATCTTTGCTTCTCCTAACTACATTACAGCCAGAAAATTGCCAAGCAGAAGCTTAAAACCTGAAATTATTTTATTTAGGATCTGTGCCAACAGATCAAAATAGTACCTGATACACCACCTACTTTCAGCTTGAGAGAGGTTTTGTTTGATACAAGTCTGAATCTGGCTCAGAGAGGTTTAATCACTCAGTCCCAATCATCAATCTGTTTCAGGATTAGAAGTATCACCTGCATGACAGATTATACAAAGTACTATTTTTTCCTCATTCTGTATTCCAGCTACTAAGAGAATTATCAATATAAAATATCACAATCCTACCAGAGCAGCAGGACTGAATGGATCCATCCTAGAAAACCTCACTGTTCTAGGAAGAGCTGAAAAAATTGGTAGGAGCACAGCAGAGGTTAAGACAACAGATGGGATGCATTTTATTCTGCAGCAGTGTAATATCCTTTTCCAGATATGTTAGCAAAGGAGACTGCACTGCATATAAATTCTGTGACAAAAAGTCACATGTATTAAATAAGCATCTTATGATTCACCATCTCAGGTCAAGAGGCATACATTCACTGCACTGTGATGTCTTCCAAAGCACTCTTAAGTATTTGTTGTTCATTATTTTCAAACATACAGCACATCTGAGAAAACAGCAACCACAGCTTTATTCATAACAGCAACATGAAGTGGAAGTCACATTTAGACATTAATACCGTGTCTAAATGCTCTGTGGGAGTAAAAGAAAACACACCAAAAAAAAAAAAAGCAGAGGACTAAGCAGGTTATTTCATTTAAGGATAAATATTTCTATGAAAGCTACAATACACACAGCTTACTTGAAAATTGCCTGACACCTCTAGGTGCCCTGGCTTCAAAGAGGAGAAAATAGGTCATTCTCTCAGCTAGTTTCAAGGAAGACACAGCCCCACCCTACAACATCTCCCTCCACCCTTAGGCTTGTCTGCAAACACTTAAAGCAGTTCAGGGGCTGATTGAAGACATTTGTGTGCAATTGCCAGTATTTACTCGAATGGTAGTGAGGTCATCTGCTTCATTTTGGCAAGAACTGCCTTAACTCTTGGGTTTTTTCAGGCTGAATCTGATTTTGTACACTTCACTCGAGCCCATGTGCAACGTATTTACTGTGCTTTGTCATTTGATGACAGCCACACTGAGTCACAGCTGTCAAAAGTGAGATGTTCTTTGGACTCCAAAGGTGAACTGAGGGCAAATTTCACAAAGCTCAGGACAAAAAAAGCACCCAAACTGTACAAAAACGTCATTACACTTCCCACATTTCAAGATAGGGACCAAAACACAAAGGACCCTTACACGATTTCTGGAACTGCTGCACTCATAAGCCCATTTTTCCACTTTCATGCTTGCACTGAAGGATGCAGGAAAGAAAATACAAATTACAATTTCAATACCTCCTTAAATTTGAATTAGCTGATGTTTTTCAAGTCATTTTAGTAAACTGAGGTCACAGCTACTGAAAAGAAATCTCACTGTAATCAAACACAATTCCTAACGCAGATACAAAGTGAGACACTTCCAACTTAATCAAGACTGCTTAAAAAAATTTCAATCTCCAAGTTTTATTGAGTGGCTACATGATTCGTTAAACATTATCTAAGAAATTTCAAGTCACACTTCTAGCAACCTGGAAAAGTCTGCAAGACAGAACAGAGGATATTTCTATAAGGAGCCTTTAAACAGTTAAGGCAAGTAAGAGAAATGAAAGCAGCAAATCCATCTTTCTGAACTTTCCACTTGGCTATGCTTCCATATTTCCCCAAGCACAAAAGAACTTCTTCACTTCTTCTGTTCTCTATTTATACGACTCAGCTGGATCACTTAACTATTTCCTCTCTCCAGACAATTGTGAGCTTGGGTAGGTTTATTTGAGCAAAATCTAAAAAATAATACACAGCAATAGCTTATGAACTAAAATAACTGCATTACTCAGTTCCCATAGTCCTGCTCTCAGTGCCACAGCCAGCTCCAAGCTAAATCTTCGGCCAACTGGTCACACTGTCTCAAAAAGGGGGTGAAATTGCAGTAGCACTGCAGGAGGTGAGGATATTTGGGTATTTCAGCTGATAATTTTAGGGAAATTTACAAACTTCATACTTTCTAAACCATTAATTCTCTTGAAATTTGGCTAAATTCTCTTGAAATTTGGCTAAAACTTACCTAAGATGTCCAAAACTCACTGGGGGTGGGGGGTGGGGAGAAATGTAGAGATGAGTAACAGCTTAAACTGCATTGTAAACACACTTCCCTTTAGGAATCAGTCTTGCAAAGATCACACATGGCACTCGTAGAATGACTGAGTGAAGAGCTCTTCAGGATAAACAGAATTCTCTACCAAAAATCTGACATCAATTAAACAAACATCACAGTCTGCAATACTGATAGAAAATGGATGTTTGGTGAAATTCAATGTAGCAAGGAAAAATAAAGTTATTTTCCTGTTCATACCTTCGTTCTCTATTGCAGTAATTAGTAAGCAACAATTTTTAATCACTTCCCATTTAATGATCCACCCCATATTTTCAGACACTGGTGACATTCTTTACCTTCTGAGATACAGCCTTTTATCACTGGCCATGCAGTTACAGGTTTTCATCTCAAGTCTTAATGACTGCATCTCCTCCCTGCACCCCCAGCAACGTCACCTTGTGCATTTGCCCAGAACGATGATGCCAAGACAGTTGTCTGGAGTCAGCAGACTTGCCAAAAGCAGAGGGAGTGAAGCAGCTCTCCCCTTTCCCTAACACATTGTATAGGATCTACTTGGTTTCATTCAGGAAGGCCCTTCCACACTCATCTGCCCTTATTTCCCATCCATTCAATTAACAGAGTTAATTGCACAACTTCATGGTTTATTTGCAAAAGTCACCTCAGACACTCCTAGAAGAGAAACTCCACCAAGTTCCTGGTATCTTAAAGTCTCCCCTTCATCTACTTCTGCACAGTGGCTCCCAAAACACGACTCAACAGCTGGCATGTTGTGACCCTGCTGCTTTTCATGCTTAGCAGTCTTGTTCTGCTTATGTCCATGGGCCCTATTGCCCCTTGGGCCCTATTGCACCCTGGGTCCTACTGCACCTTGGGCCCTGTTACCCCTTGAGCCCTATTGCACCCTTGAGCCCTACTGCACCCTGGGCCCTATTACCCCTTGGGCCCTATTGCACCTTGGCCCTGTTACCCCTTGGGCCCTATTGCACCTGGGCCCTATTGCCCCTTGGGCCCTATTACCCCTTGGGCCCTATTGCACCTTGGGCCCTGTTGCCCCTTGGGCCCTATTACCCCTTGGGCCCTATTGCACCTTGGCCCTGTTACCCCTTGAGCCCTATTGCACCTGGGCCCTATTGCCCCTTGGGCCCTATTACCCCCTTGGGCCCTATTGCACCTTGCGCCCTGTTACCCCTTGGGACCTGTTGCCCCTTGGGCCCTGTTACCCCTTGGGGCCTATTGCACCCTTGGGGCCTATTGCACCTTGGCCCTGTTACCCCTTGGGCCCTATTGCCCCTTGGGCCCTAATACCCCTTGGGCCCTATTGCACCTTGGGCCCTGTTACCCCTTAGGCCCTATTACCCCTTGGGCCCTATTGCCCCTTTTCAGGGGTTCTTGTTGTCTTTTAGAGAAGCCAAGACAGTGATCTGCTTAAAGAGCAGACTGATGGGTGATCAGAAGCATTGGTGACTTTTGGGAGTCCACTTGTTCCCTACAGAAAGGATTTTAACATCGTTCCTCCTATCATGGCAAATCTTCACCATATGTCTCTGAGCTTAATTACAAGATGCTTGGGATGCCAGACACTGGTACTGAAGAACATACGGTCCAAGTTAAACAAAACAGCATCTCAGTGATGGTGTGTGAAGAGCTGAAATGCTTATGTACTCTCTGGGGTACCATTATGCTGCCTATGGAGCACAAAGTCCTGCTTGCTTTATTTTTCTTCTGTTTCACAGAAGAAATCAGAGATCTAATTAGGACATTTATTAGCATCTTTCTTACCAAACTTAAAAATACTATCTGCTTCTGTGGACTCCTCTCCTCCTCCACAGAAAGTTTCTGCTATTTTAAAATGGTAAGCAAATAAAGACCTAAAATTATCCAAAAGTAGAAAGCAGTAATGACGCCAGACATCCAAGACTCGACACATTAAAAAACAATTACACAATTCATCAGAAAACAAAATTAAAGGTTTTTTTAGCGACCAAACTGAAAAGCCATATTAAACATCAGTGTCCAAATTACCCTGCCATTCTAAGGATCTTTATTATAAAGGTATCCATTCCCATAAAGAAGGTATTAAGCATTAGCTGTCCATTAGTTTGACCTTGATGAATTTTGACATATTTAGCAGAGTTGTACATCAAGTTTTCTCAGTTTCCATGCAAAAGAGAGAGTACAATAATAGAGTTTTTTTACATTGTAAGCATATAATGCAGGCCAGGTAAAAAAACCCAACAAACCCAAACACAACAAACAAACAAAACATACATACAAAAATAAACACCACAAGGAAAACCCCACACACTGAACACAAAACCAACAGCAAGCAAATAACCCACAACCAGAAAACAACACTCAGAGAACCAAGACACAGTGCACACTGGTTTTTCATGGTGGATTTTTTTTCCCTTAATGTTTTCACTGTATAATTTGATTCTAAGGGCAAAACTATCTTTTTGTTACTTATTTTAGATGAATGAAGTTCAAGTTTTTCCAAAGAATCCTTGGCAATTTAGTCACCTAAACCCCTCCTTCATGTGTCATCATCTGTCCTCACAAAAAGATTGCAACAAAATCCAACGTGCAAGGAACAAGGTGCTGGAACCAACACTGAATTAAGTCTTCCTGGTCTTATCCTTTCTCCTTTTCTTCTTCTCCTCTGTGTAAACAATGCAGCTAGTGGGATAAACAGAGCTGAGTAACTTCCACAAGAGCAGAACAAGCCAATAATAACTGAAAACATCTCCTGCAGCTTGGTCAACGTACAGACAATACCTACAGCAGTTATTATTAACTTCATACTAAAGTCATATATTACATATGACTTTAATATATTTAATGCTTCATATATTATACAGGGAGTGTATTAGAATGTTCACAATAATGATTATCTGATAGANAAGGACAAACTTGTTCCCAGTGAGGGTGGCAGAGGCTGGCAGGGGCTGCCCAGGGAGGTTGTGGAGTCTCCTGCTCTGGAGACATTCCAGCCCCCCCTGGATCTGTTCCTGGGTGACTTGGTCTAGGTGCCCCTGCTCTGGCAGGGGGGTTGGACTAGATGAGCTTCTAGGTCCCTTCCAACCCCTGCCACTCTGTGATTCAATGCAGAAGAGGCAGGATCACATGGCAGCAGCCTTTCACTGGGAATGGGAAGATCCCAGACTGCCCTGAGCCCCTAGAAGAGACTTTTATCTCTGCTGTCTACAAGCTGGTGTGACTGTTCACTCAACTCCTGGGCAGATTCTGGCGTGATGCTCTGGGAGCAGTGGCATTGAGTCAGAGCACCATGTAGGCAGGACAGATGGCCAGAAAGAGCTCATTTGACAGTCAATGTCACCTGCAGACTGCCTGCTTCTGCAGCCATAATCCACACATCCCTATGGCCTGAGAGTTCCCTCCAATCTGCCAACTCATGGAAACAGTACAGAGCAGATTCCCAAGCTGGAGCATAGAAATAAATCAGCTCACCTAAAACGCTTTTGAAGCAGATTCAACTTAAGTTGGGCTGCTGAGGCTTCTGTGCTTCCTGGTAAGACACATGGAATGCCTCCCCCAGGACACAGGGAGAAAGGAGTAGCATTCTCACTGTCACCTAGAAACTTGCTCCTAAGTGCATGAGTTCCAAGTTAGGAGCTGCAGCTTATGAATTAGAGAACTTCTGAGTTAGAAACCTCAGGAATCAAGCAATGAATCAGTGAATTCAATGTGTTAGACTTGTCTGTGCAAAGGGAACTGAGCTTTTGTTTACCACGTTTGCTTTTTTCCTAATAAACTCATAAAATGAGGTTTAATTTACAGAGTTACTGTCCTCTAACTCGGAAGGATCCAAATGGACTGTGTCAGCTACATACTGACATTGATAAAAAAAAAAAGAACATGCTCTTAACAATGTTCCAATCACAAAGTTTTGATTGGGTTCCTCTTCTTGCTTTTAGAAGCAATACAGTTCAGTGACACTTTGAAGAGGAAGGATTAAACTTGCTCTTAACACAGGAAATCCAGACTCCTGACCTAAAAAAAAAAAAATCCAGTAAGGCCACTTCTCAAGTATGTTTTCACCATAATCTGAATATGAGTGCAGTTCTCTCCACAACACACTAACCAGCTTAAACTTTGACCTGGAACATCTACTATCATTGCCTGAGAATTTGTCTGTGTGTGTGCAACCAGCAGTCAACAGTAGATCACAGTAATCTGGATTTCTCTGAAAGCTGAAATAACGTCACACATCAAAAGAAGAAAAGTAAAATCAAAACCTTCAGCTCTTATTTTCATTCCCAGCCAACCCCTGTAGTTTGCTTTCACTGCAATATCTGCATCCTTTGTAGGTGGTCAAGTCTTCTGACCTCTCAGGGGAATAGAGAAAAATTCTATGCATGAAAACTTAGGAGTTTCCAACCCTCTATGTGGGAGTAGTCTGCAGAAGAAAAAGGCTTTAATTAAAAACAACTTTGGAGCTGAAGTCCTGTTTGTTCAACTGTTTGCAGCCTTTCCACTTACAAGGGCTCACTGGGATCCCTCGTATAGGAAGCTGAGAAACTGAGGCTGAACTAATCAAACTTGAGAGCTTTCAATATTAGTAATATTCTTTCTTGCTTTAGTAGTGCTTTAATGCTATGTGTATCCAGATTGAATGTATAATTCCTCCAAGCTATTGCTGAAAAATCTTTGCTTTCACAAAGTTAAGGCAACTACAGCATAAACCTATACTCATCATCTCATGCTTTTTACCAGATAAATTAAAAAAAAAAGGAAAAAAATCCAGAGAACAGCATTATTTTATCTGAATTCCACTGCTAGGGCTGGGGTCATACCATTTCCATGGGCAAATGTTGTGTGTTATACCCTGCACTTTGCTGACAAAAAGCAATCTAATACTAGGCTTCTGAATCCTAAGCAAACAACACTGTAATCCACTGTCAGCTGCACAATAACTGCTGCACTCTGTCAAAACATACTTTTAAGGATAAACATGCTAAGAAAAATCTGCAGGGGGGGAGAAGAAAAAAAAGTCATATAGTAGCTCTGCCTGAGTTTTAATACTTTCTTCCACATGCCATCACCTGTCAAATATCACTGTTGCAAAAGCAAACAAGGGTATGGTTCTTACTTTTGCATCAGAATGAAGAGACTACTGCACGAGCACTTAGAAGAATATGATTTAGAATAACTGAGTCAGAACAGATATCTGAGCAGTATAGTTTCAGCCTGAAAACAAAGCAGCTGATGGTATTTCACCTTCCAGAAAGCTCTAGAAAGTAGTATTCAAGGAAGCAATGAATGACATGGACTGGAAACAACTGCAGAGGAGCTGTTTCAAGGGCCTCTAGTGA
>VYZU01025921.1:0-16080 GCA_013401355.1 Ceyx cyanopectus | reverse complement strand
TATAAATATGTTAAGGGTGAGTGTAGAGAGGATGGAGCCAGACTTTTCTCAATGTCATCCAATGACAGGACGAGAGGCAATGGGTGCAAGTTGGAGCACAAGAGGTTTAGGGTCAACACAAGGAAGAACTTTTTCTCAGTGAGGGTGACAGAGCTCTGGAACAGGCTGCCCATGGGTGTTGTGGAGTCTCCATCTCTGGAGACACTTAAGAGCCGCCTGGCTGTGTTCCTGGGTGACTTGGTCTAGGTGATCCTGCTCATTCAGGGGGTTGGACTAGATGATCTTCTAGGTCCCTTCCAACCCCTAATATCTGTGATTCTGTGATTCTGTGATTTTATAAAGATCTTGCATGCTACAGCTTCAGTTACCTGAAGTTAAGTTCTGTCATCATGGCAAAAATGTTATATGAAGTTACTGCATGAAATTATTATATTTTCTGAGATGTAATATTTATTCCCATATGAAATATAAGCAAGAGTTATTGCAGTTGTGCAGTCCTAAGGTTTCGTGCAGGTTGGTAGTGAGAAAGACATCAAAATCCTGGTGTTCTGATGGGATTGACAGATGTGCATAGGAGAGAGATGCTGCTCATCCAACAAGACTCTACATCATCCATCAATGGTTCATATATTCGGTTTAAGCAGAGACACCATTCTTTCAAATGCAAAAGGATTCTATATGTCTTGATTTTGCATTGATCATAACTTTCCTGGCTTCTGCCAGAGTAATGCAGGGGATCTGAATGAAAGAAACCCACATAAAAATAAATCTAGCAGAAAGAATACATAAAATAAACAGTGTGTTAGTTGAGTACAGTCCTCCAAAATGGATTAAGGGATCAGGTCACCCAGTGCCTCAGGACAACTTCTCAAATCTGAAATACCCCGGTGCTCACTGTCAGTAAATGTCCTGATGGAGATTTCTTAAAAAAATGGGAACCTTAACTGATCATCCCCTCTGGAAATGTATATAAAAGTAACAGAAACAGTTTAAAAAAATAATAATAGAAGAATAGGTTATTTACAAGTCAGTCTTTGACCAAAGGCGAAATCTACATCTACTGATGTGGAATGGCAGTTCTTTAAACCTTAGGCTAACATGTTGCTGTATTCCCAAGCTTTAAATAATTTTCCTTTGAAATAGGGAGTTTAAAACCCTGGGTAAAGTATGCACTCACAGCCTTCACACTGAAATCCAAATCTGAAGTGCTTGCTCTGCAAAGCATTTTGTATTACACACCTGGGGCATAACATACATGAAAGGCTCTCTATGATTCAACGCACCTCTCCCACAGAACCTTGTATTTTTTTAATCTTTTCACTTAGTGAGAACAGGAAGATCACTTGTAAAGATTACAGGGAAAAAAATACAGAATCTAGAAAATTGCTTTTTTTTTTTTCTTTTTCTTTACAAATAGACAGAGGCCAGTTAAATCTGATTTATACCAGCTTCGCTGTGGGTTTGTTCACTTCTTCTATCAGGGTCTACCAAAGAGCCTCCATTTGCACAAGCACATGTCCCAGTAATGAGTTCTATTGGTTACCCTTGCAAAAACATGTACCAGACGCTGTAAATGGTGCTAAATGGCAAAAATGACTTATGCAAACAGTAGCACGTAAGGTATGAAACAGAGAAATGGAGAATAGGATGGGTGGTTTTCCATGCAGAGAGCTGACATCCCTTTTCAGCTTGGAGGTAATGATCATTCATCTTAAGAAAACCCTGTTCATGTGCAATTAATTTGAATAGACACATACAGTTTAACACGTTTTGTTCTTTGCATTCAGTAGCAAATATTTTTGGCAATTTGTAGCTTGGTAATGCACAGATCTCTCGTGGCTCAGCAACTATTAAGAAAATAAATAGCAGAACATTGTGGTTGTTTTTTGGCTTGTTTGTTTGTTTTTTTTTTTCAACAGATGAAAAGCATCCAAATAAATCACTTTTTATTATTATAAGAATAATTCATCACCTATTAAGATGTAAGGGCACACTCAAGGTCATTCTTCATCTGCACTTGAAGCTGCAAACAGGTTTATTATTCACCCTACAGCTCTGCTATTCTCAGGTCACCAAGCTGACAACAGAAGGCATAGCTATTGTCCTGATGCTGTTGAGCTGCCCTGTGTTAGAGAAACTTCAAGACATTGTACAGATACATCATACTGTAGCAGCCAATAAATAAATGAAGTCAATACTTGATATCAACATCCTAACTCTGTTTCTTGTTATAGAAGCTCAGCGTTGAACAAGACAGTACCATACAAGCTGGTAAAAAACAAGCTTTGAGGGTGTGATGCATGCGGGATAGTGGATATCAGAACTTCATGATGCTGTTGATTTCAGCCCAGGTTATTTTGTCTGTTGCATCCTTTGTTAGATGTGCAGAAGCTGTCTTATTCCTGGGCAACACCAGCACTGGGAATAATCTCTGTGCCTGGTAACATTGCATGAAGAATTAAGGAGGAAAAAAAGACAGGAAAGAGGCTTTATATCCTTTGACATTCCCTGCCAACAGGCTGCAATTTAATTTAAAAAAGCAGAGCCACAAGAAAAAAAGATCAAAACCAGCCAAAGGCTGCAGCCAACTGGAATTTAGAGGGGCTCAGGGGCGGGAACAAGATAGCTGTGAACCACCTTTGCTCCTCTCTTAATTTAGTGCTGATCTTGTTTCAGTTTAAATTGGAGAATCCTGATGTCTGTTCTGAATTATAGGAGTTGTCAGCGTTCTCAAGAGGTTTTCTGCTTTCTTCTGTTTACGAAGTGAAAGTCATGCAAGAAAAGTATCTTGTGTCAATCAGTGGCTGGGATTCCTTTGATGCTGGCAGTTACTTAAACTTTTATACTACTTTAATATTTCACAGATAACCTGTGACAAGGGCAATAACAATTAAATTAAAGCAAATAAACTGGTTGCCTTTAGATGTACCTTATCAATCCCAGTCCTTCCACACATCTCCTAATGATTTTGCCACAAAACTGTAAAAGACAAGATTAAAAAAAGACGGCTGCTAAAAGTCTTCATGCTGATTAATCTGATCCTGAGCACTCTGTTCCTGCTCAGCACAAATTCTAAGCAATGAATTCAAATAATGACTTACACCACTGGCAATTAAAGTGGGGTCTGGCAGAAGAATCTTTGAAAATAAAAAATATAATGTCTTGTGGTGTGTCACCACACAGTGCTGTTCTTACATCCAATTAAAAAAAATAATTATATAAGTGAAATGGATGAAGAACTGAAAGAAGAATAAAGAAGAAGTTTGAGAAGACAGCTGGTCACCACACTCTTTTAGGTGACTTCTGTGTTACTTTTTTACAGATAACATGCAGTGTGCCCACTAAGTGCCTCACCACACCTAGACAATTTGATTACTGGTGGTGAGTGCAGATGAAATACAGCTTTCTCTTGGCTGGTGCAATCCCATGCCTCTTCTCAGCAATGAAATCACTTCATTATCCACATTCATGATTATGCTCTAATTTTAAAAATCATTTAGGCATACACCTAATTATGACCTTTTCCAGAAACATCTTAACACCTCTGTGGTTTTAAGCATGTTCAAAAGGCAGTGACTTCAGTGTGTTTCACAAGTGTGGTGCAGGAAGTTTCAACATCAGAGATGATGTCGGGAGTATGCTGCATCCTGAATGGCATTGATTTGATGATTCACTTTGAGTAAGTGGGCACCAGCATATACTCTAGCCAGATATC
Organism: Ceyx cyanopectus; assembly: GCA_013401355.1. NCBI lineage: Eukaryota > Metazoa > Chordata > Aves > Coraciiformes > Alcedinidae > Ceyx > Ceyx cyanopectus. The sequence continues at coordinate 12,365 of VYZU01025921.1, read as the reverse complement.
ATTCCTGACCTCTAGACTTCCAACAGCAAGGTGTTTCTCCTGTTATCTGATTGTTGGTGTGAAAATTGATTCACAGAATTTATGTTACCTATTTTTACCAGATTTGAAAATGGTAAAATCACAGGAAATGTTATTTTTAAATTTTTCTGTTATTTGGAACATCTGCAGAGACAGGGTGATGTGGGAATCACTTCCTTATCTGTGTGATTTTTTCCACTTATTTCATGCCCATCAACCCCTTGTGAAAGTCTCTCAGAGAGTCGGTCTTCTGGAACTTCTGTTCGTTTCTCTTAAAGAACTAATCATACTTTACACTTACATAGCACCCTGCATGTGAAGAAGTCAAAAAAGGTAAAGAAGAGCAGATTCCTGAGATTTTGACAGAAGAAACCAGAGAAATTCTCATGGGACTCGGAGAGATGCCGAGCAAGGATAGAAAATAAAAAGAGTGAGAAAATATTTTTTTCAGAATCAGCATCTTAGTGAAAATAAAAGTTCTCTGGGGGACTTCTCTGAAACTTGTCACAAAGCTGCAATCTAGCCACCCTAGGCTAATGACAGTCATCAATGAAACTTGATTGTCTTTCAACTGTCAGGTTGAAGAAATTGCTAAAAGCAAGAGTGGAAAGATATTCTTTTTTCTTTTCAGATTTTTTGGTTACTAATACCTGATGATGATCATTTTGCAGAAGATAGTCAACTGATGCTGTAACAGAATTTGCAAGGACGACGAATCTGTCATGATTATGGTAGTTTCAGGCAAATCTATGGGGTTACACAAAGAAATACAAATTTTCTAGGATTCCTGAGTATATGGTGAAGAAAGTTCTTTAATTATGGGAAACTTATGGATTCTTGGATGTTCAGCTCTGCTTTGATCCCACTAAAAATGTAACTTCTACATTTACATAATATAGCATGAGAAAATATTTTTTCCTTTCCTAGCAATTCCGAGTATAATTTCTGAACCCAGTCCCTATGTGAGCTTTTACAGTAGAAAGTAATTAAAACAATAGACATCACAAAATTCCTACTGTATTATTTCAAAACATCAGAATTTAAGTGTGCCAAGAAGTGTGTCGGGTTTTTTAAACTTAGTGAGTGTTATCATAAATATAATAAATGTAATTTACTTAAGTATACATCACTTTGAAAAGTTTACCATTACTAAAACTCTTTTATTTTAAAATCACTCATTTTTAACAGATGTCACAATTAAGAAAAGTTCTATAAATAAGTACATCGAGCAATTAAAGGCAAACATTACCCTTATCTACCTGGATGAAAATAATATTTATGAACAAATGTGCATTTAATTTTAAAATATTATCCTACAGTCACATTTTGTGTCTTATTAAAGTTAAATTAAAACCCCAACCTTTGTTTATGGGACTTTTTTTAATCCTGAAGTTAAAAGAACGATACATTATTTTTGCTATTCTATAACTTGCTGTATATAATACAAAACACACATCTCCTTAAAAAACATCAAACAGGCTGTCCCTGTCAAAATACAGACATACTGCTTAAATCTTCCAAGGTTGGCAGTGCTGGGAGTTGGGATTTGGCTCCACCTGATGTAGAGCTAAAATCATGATGTGAAATCCGACTCTAAGTTCAGGTTCTGAGCCTTGAAAATAAAAATAGAGGAATTTAGTATTCAGGAGACCTGCAACCATAACTGGTGTTGTTGAGGTGGGCTTTGATGTACCCTTTGTACGTGAGGTGACAGTTCAGTCTGATATCCTATTTTTGGAGAATCTGTATTGTCAGGATAGGCACAGTGCTCTGATATTATATGCTCTGATAAAAATAAATAAATAAATAATTTTTGTTTTCTTTTTTGTATATTAAAGAGAGTGACACCTGAGCAAGAATGCTCCAGGACTTAAGGCACATGCATCCCACAGCATCAGAACAAGGCACTGATGAAGATCTTCAGTGCGGTGTAAGGGATGCACTGTTCAAGTGCTTTCTAAATAAATACTGTTCCTTTGCTGTCTTTCTATTTATACTTGTTTCTATATTTTTTTATTTATTTTATTGTCATTTTAATAAACTAAAAATTTCTTCTTTTTTTATTTCTTGTCTTGGTACCAAACTCAAACATCAATAACAATAGATGATCAGTCAATCAAGAGAACTGGCTTTTGGTTCTGCTAAAAAGTGCCTAACCTTTTTCTCACCCATGTCTACTGGGCTTTTATGGCCTCTGGAGGTGTGAGCTGCCATGGGACAGAAAGGCTGACATGATCTTAGGCTTTACTTAATGCTCTGCTTGGAATGCACTAGGGAAATTTTCACACATACTATATCACACTGATAGGTGTAAGAAATAAATGGTAATTTCCACTCCACAACTGTTGTCTTTTTCAGTTTCTTTGCTCCTGAGTCTTTCTCTTTGGTGGGCACAGATTCTCAGCCTTCTTGAACACTTGTCTTTATTTCCTTCTTTCTAACTGCAAGGAACATGTAGACTTGTCCATGGAGTTGTAAAGGAGGTGATCCACAGCAGTGCCTGGGTCACTACCTATGACCAAGAAATACAGATCTCAGTGTGTCCCTCACATTGTTCCATCACCACATTCCTCCCTCCAACATGCCTGTGTCTGAAAGTTCTTCCCAATTCCAATGACCTGATGATGTCAGGGCTGTAATTTGTACCGTCTTCTTCACAAACAAATCATAGAATCACAGAATCATTTGGCTGGAAGAGATCTTTAAGATCATCAACTCCAGCCATTAACCCTACACTGCCAGGGTCCCTAAACCATATCCCCTAGCACCACATCTATGCGTTTCTTAAACACCTCCAGGGATGGGGACTCCACCACCTCCCTGGGCAGCCTATTCCAATGCCTAACCACCCTCTCTGTAAAGAAATTCTTCCTGATATTATATAACCTATATTTCCCTTGGCACAACTTGAAGCCATTGCCCCTCGTCCTGTCATCTTTAACTGACAAAGAGGTCGACCCCCACCTCCCTACAACTTCCCTTCAGGTAGTTGTAGAGAGCAATAAGGTTCCCCCTAAGCCTCCTCTTCACTAGACTAAACAATCCCAACTCTCTCAGCCTTTCCTCATAAGAGAAACACTCCAGACCCTTCACCAGCTTTGTTGCCCTTCTCTGAACCCGTTCCAGTACCTCAACATCCTTCCTGTAATGAGGGGACCAAAACTGGACACAGTACTCAAGGTGAGGCCTCACCAATGCTGAGTACAGGGGTACAATCACCTCCCTGCTCCTGCTGGACACACTGTTCTTAAGACATGCCAGGATGCTGTTGGCCTTCTTGGCTGCTTGGGCACACTGCTGGCTCATATCCAGTTGTCAGTTTACCAGCACCCCCAAGTCCTTCTCTGAAGTGCAGCTTTCTAGCCACTTCTCCCCATGTCTGTAACGCTGCAGGGGGTTGTTATGACCCAAATGCAGGACCCTGCACTTGGTCTTGTTGAACCTCATGCAGTTAGTTTCAGCCCATTGCTCCAGCCTGGCCAGATCCCTCTGCAGAGCATCCCAACCCTCAGGCAGATCGACACACCCACCCAATTTAGTGTCATCTTCAAACTTGCTAAGGATGCACTCCATCCCCTCGTCAAGGTCATTGATAAAGATGTTGAAGAGTACTGGTCCCAACACTGAGCCCTGGGGAACACCACTAGTCACTGGCTGCCAACTGGAACCAGTTCCATTCATCACCACTCACTGGGCCCAGCCATCCATCCAGTTTTGGATCCAGCAAAGCTCACATCCATCCAAGTCATAGGCAGCCAGTTTCTGCAGGAGAATATTATGGGAAACAGTATCAAAGGCTTTGCTAAAATCAAGGTAGACAACATCCACAGCTCTTCCCTCATCTACTAGATGGGTCATTTTATCATAGAAAGAGATCAGGTTTTTCAGACAAGACCTGCCCTTCATAAATCCATGTTGACTTGGCCTCATTATCTGGCTCTCCTGCATAAATCAGTTGTGTGAGACCACTGTGTTGCCAATGCTTAAATAAAATAAACCTGTGGAACCTACAGAGCACTAAAGAATAGGAGAAACAGTGCAGGAGGGGAAAACTTTTTTGTTCTGTTGCTGTTAGTTATTACTACTGGTCCTGCTGCTCCTGCTGCTTGGAGACCTAGGTACTCAGGTACCTCTGGATTTCAGCCAGCTTTCAATACTGCAGTAACAGGACATTGTTTGCATGAAGGTGGAGTTCAGAGACCAGGAAAACTCATTTTGCTATGGTTCTTGAAACTTTAGTTTGTTTATATATAAAATGGGAAATCCTGAAGTGATAGTGTGCTGGAGGCTAGGAAACTCTGATTTTACAAGTGACCAGACAGACACACGTGACCCTTTTCTGTGCAGATTAGGTTGAAATACAGGCAGTGAGCATTACACCAGGCTTCAAAACAGCAATGAGGGGTTTTCAGAGCAGTCAGCACCTCTTTGCAGAGTGCAAGTACACTGGCTCTGAGCACAAATACCTTGCTTCCATGACCACCTGGCAGATGCTTCCTAGGCTTTATTAATTTGTTCCCAGAAATTGGTGGAATACTTCTAGGTCTTCTTGTGTTCTACTATCATTTCTGCATTGTTCCTGGAATTAGTTGGATAAGGCTCGGTGTTTCTGGAAGTAATATGTACAACACAGACTCATATAAAGGTTTCAGATATTCAATCAATAGCGAGAAGCACAGAAGAGTTACAGATGTATTTCAAAGGAACCGGGACAATTGTTTTCCAATGTCATCCATCAAATCATCATACTGTGTCTTACTGGGGTCTTAAAGCTGAAATCTCCTGACTAGTGAGATTAATTCCAAATAGACTCAAATCACCTCCTTTCATCCCATCCTGTAGAACACAGAAGGTCTTTGGTGTCAATTGTTTGGCTCCCAGAATTAGGTGAGAGATCTCAAATTTCCCGGACTTTGATAATGTTAAAAACTACCTGGTAGTCTTGTGTAAACCCAAAATCACCTGGAGGTCTTTTCTTCCTTGGCTAGAGACAACTGTTTGGGGTATGTTTAAAAGAGGGTTGGTTTTGCTCCCACCACAGACATAACAGGAAGCAGGTACAGCCTACAAGAGCAGAAACTTTTCTACCATGCATTCACATAGGTGAGCAACCTCTGAAATAAAACCTTCCTGACAGAAAGGGTCAACTGAAATAAAACTTTTCTCAGGCATTGGACAAAAGAGAAGAAAAATATACTGCATCTCCCTTTATCTAGAAAGGAAACAAAGCTTTTATGCGAATAAATACCTAGTGAACCCAAAGGTGAAATGACATTTTTTAGGTGACCTGAATAGAAGAAAAAGTGTAGATCAGTCAAAAGTTGATTGAAGAAAAAAAGGAAGAAAATAACCCTAAAATATCTTTCCAAACCCATCTGAGTACCCGACGAAGATAACTGAATTAGTTAAAAGGAATAATCTGGTAAAAACCACAATTATGTTACCCCAAGGTTATCTGTTTATCAAATTTCTATTGTACTCTTTCCATGCATTCTTCTTATATCTCTGTAGGTCCTTCCCAATATTTTAAGCAACCTCTCTCAGCTAATAAGTGCCCTCCCTGTATTTTTCTATGGCCCAGTATTTCCTTCTATTTCCGTCATAGCTTTTTTAAATGCAGCAGTCTGTAGTTAGATCAGAGAGAAACATAGTGGAAGATATTTCCTCCTTCAGAAATGCACAGGTTCCTCTCTCAGTTTTAGAACTTTTTTTTTTAATATAAAATTTCTATGATTTCAGGTCAGCAACCATGAGCCTCAGAGTGAATTCAACATCAAGACTTGTAAAAATTATATATTTAACAAGAGAATGTATATACTGATATTCCAAGTGTATGTATCTTTAATAATATCTGTTATTAAGAGAAATAATATATAGTAATAACATACATTATTAAGAATTGCAATGTGTATGTAGCTGCATGGCTGCTAATTCTGAGACACTTTCCCATCACTTGTCTGCTGGTTTTACCCACATTGGGAAACCAGTGAAGTGTTACAAGCAGGTTGATGGTCCCAGCCCTTTCTGCCTGGTGGTTTGTACAGATGACGATTGTGAACATACCCCACCAGAGAATCAAATGTTTTGTTTTTCTTCTCCTTGGGTTGACCATTGTCTCCAGCTGGTTCTATACAGAATGAGACATTAATTAAACCCAGATTCTTTGCAGGTGGCCTGTGGCAGGGCTGTGATTTATTCTTGCTTGTTCTGCTCCTGCGAACAATATTTTGTGGGATTTCAGGCTGACATTACTTTTTTGATTTCACATTTTCTTCGTTCTTCCTTCTGCTGCAAGTATTCCTCTAAGAGACAGAAAGTGAAAGGCTCAGTTAAGAAAAAACACAGCCACCTCCAAAGTGCTAAAACTGCAATAAACCCATCATCTCTAACAACAGCAGAGCATGAAAAGATAAAAAACAGCCTGCCAAGAATGTAGTAACCACCCATTCACTTTTAAATGTTCTCCACACTTCAATGCACAGACCTAATTACTTCTCTGCATTCCCAAATCCACTTTGCAGTGCTGAAATCAAAAACCTGGCATTAAAATATTTTAGACTCCAAGGATCAAGACTAATTACGGGCCTAAGCTGCACCTTTTGGTTTCCTGACAAACTATCCTGCCCCAACCCTATCTCCCCCAGCCACTCCACCTCCTTCCCTTTTTTTGGGATGCTTTAAAGCACACTCCACTAGAAGAAAGGCTGTACAGCCTCAGTCGGGGGTGAAATAAAGAGAGAATAAAACAAAAAGCAACTCAGTCCAATTCAGTAAGCTTCAATGAAGCTGGTATATTTAATGTGAGCCTAGGGTTAGCCTACAGAATTGTGGCAGAATGCAATATTCTCAACAAAAAAAGATGTGTTTAAAGCCGGGCAAGGCCCCATAAGGCTGTTGTTGGTGTTTAAGTAGTACACCGGGGTATTTAGCTCAGGGTTTCTAAACATTCCAGCTGAGAATAAAACCGCAGCTTTACAGTAGCTTCTTAAAGGTTTGGGGGGCTGGGAATGTTCCCTCCTCCTTGCATTGAAAAGTCAATAAATAGTAGGAAAGATCATGTCATAACAAAGATGAAGCCACTTATTATAGTGTATAGTGATGGCTAGTGGTGCTCTCAGAAGGACTAATCCCAGATATTAAATGCAGTAATTGTTATAATAATATCATGGTTATTAGAACACCCAGGCATGGGGCATTTTTCATTTCATGCAGCATGAAACCTCTGCTGGCCATCCACCCTCCCTACAGTCAGCACTTGATGAAATACAGAAATCTTAGATGATGACATCAACAGCACAGGCATCAGCTGGAACCCTAAGCACATTTTCTGATACATGTATCTTACTTTTCATGGCGTTTGCCAAGCTGTTTTAGCTGATTTCATCTGGAGCTACCCTCCTAAAAAATAGATTTCATTCACTCTAAACAGTTTCCTGTGAAAGTTGGCATAATTGTTTTACCTCCGCAAAAGATTTTAGTTCCACTTAATAACAGTACTACTATCAATAATAATGGCAGTAAATCAATATACTTGTTGCTGATTGCCATACATAGGTTGGGACAGTTTCAAGGACTTTAATGAGAAAAAAACCCAAAATGAAAACACAAAGAAAATATTTAGTTCTCTGACACCTCATTCTCACTGTTCTACACACACCAAGATAGGCTAAGCTTATTAACCCTCCCATAGTTATGGGCACATAAGTGTTTTAAAACCGTGATACAGTTTAGGATAATCGAAATTAAATAGTCATCTGCAGCTGCTGTTACAAGGGGAAGGGTTAAAACAACAAGGCAGTCTGCGGGGTGATAGTTCACATGAAGGTTTAAGAAAAATAATAAGGGAATTAGCAGAGAGCATGCATTGCCTTGCAACTACCAATTAACCCTCCTTGTTAGATTGGTAATTTATTCCACTCAGCAGCATCAAATATCAGACAAAAAGGTGGCCAAAACAGTAATTATCTTCATGAAATTCAAAGGCTTGAAAGCTATAATTCCTAAGAAATAAAAACAGAGTTTTTTCACAGCTTATGCTTCATCTAAAGACTGTAATAAGAGCCAGGCCCTAGCTCTGACCCTTTACACTTCAAGGTGAAAAAAGTAGGTTAAAGAAAGTAATGGCAATAATCACGGGGCTTTTCTACATAAAACAGTTTCTGAGCGGAGGTCAAAGATCAAACACTCAGGGCACTACCTGCGTCACAGAAAGATCTCTTACACAATAGAAATGAGGAGCAAGACTGGCAGGAAAGAGCAATAAGACTAATCAATTCTAAAATTATTAGGAAAAAAAAAAAAAGAGCAAATTTTGAAAGCCTGGTTGAGAATATAAGGAAGCGTGCCCATTTTCTCCTTAATGTTTTTAAAACATAAGTCTGAGGATTTCCTGCATTTTGTGGACAGCTTCTATGAGGAATGAATGCTAAATATTTCCATTTCATCTTCATCCTCACCTAAGATCTATGCTCTCTTGCACCGTTTGAAATGGGCTTTTTGGTTTTTTTTGTACCAGTTTTGACACTTTTACAGAAAACTGAAGATGTCAGTCTCTCAGGATTATATTCTGATTTATTTTTTTTTCTATTAAGCTTTTATATTATTTTGACACCATAGCAAGGAGCATTCCTGTTCTGAGCTTGTGTGAGGTACAGGAACAGATTTTGCATTGAGTATCATCCAGTGAAAACACTTCTCCCACCTCCTTTCACCCCAACTGTTTGAGAGTTCAAAGGCAGATCCCAAAATTACACCTAAGAGCTCTCTGGGTGGGCTGTATACCCTGGGGGGAATTTTGCCAAGGGTTTAATAATAAAGATATTCCTTATTTTTCACTTCAAAGGGCTAAGGCATACATTCAGTTGCTCAATTTAAAGGATCCTTTCTTATTAATAAATAATCTGGTTGCACAGATTTAAGACTTACAGGCCATGCTTTAACATGTAAATATCACCCCACTGACTTTACCAAGCTTTCTTCATTTCCCAAGGCTGGGCAGATGTCAAGATGTGTGCTTGTATCCAAGAAGGCCAATTGCATCCTGGGCTGCATCAAGAGAAGTGTGGCCAGCAGATCGAGAGAGGTGATTCTGTCCCTCTACTCTGCTCTGGTGAGACCTCACCTGGAGTACTGCATCCAGTTCTGGAGCCCTCAACACGGGAAAGACATGGGCCTCATGGAGCAGGTCCAGAGGAGGGCCACCAAGATGATCAGAGGGCTGAAACACCTCTCTTATGAGGACAGGCTGAAGGAGCTGGGGTTGTTCAGCCTGGAGAAGGCTCCAGGGAAACCTACTAGCCACCTTCCAGTACCTGAAGGGGGCCTACAGGAAAGCTGGAGAGGGGCTGTTTACAAGGGCGTCTAGTGAAAGGATGAGGGGTATCACAGAATCACAGATATTAGGGGCTGGAAGGGACCTAGAAGATCATCTAGTCCAACCTCCCTGTTAAAGCAGGATCACCTAGACCAAGTTGGCCAGGAACAGATCCAGGCGGGTCTTAAGTGTCTCCAGAGATGGAGGGTAATGGGTTTAAATTAGAGAAGAGTAGATTTAAGCTAGATATCAAGAATTACTTTACCTTGAGGGTGGGTAGAACAGTGGAATATGCTCCCTAGGGAGGTGGTTGAGGCCCCATCCCTGGAGATATTCAAGGTGAGGCTGGACAAGGCTTTGAGCAGCCTGGTCTAGTTGAGGGGATCCCTGCTTACTGCAGGGAGGCTGGACTAGATGACCTTTGGAGGTCCTTTCTAGCCCTAGTCATTCTATGATTCTATGATCTTGCCTAAATATGAGCAACGTGCTCAGTGGCAAGCAGTATCCAGTGCCAGCAGAATGGAGGGAACTTCCAGGCATTCACAAACACACACTTTACTTTCCTGACTAACTCTTTTTGCTTTTAGTCTTCCTTGAATTTCAGTTGTCCAGGTATCTACTCCTTCCCTCTGACAAATCCCTTCTTGCAATCAACACAGAATAGGGGAAGGTTTATCTGGTCTACAAGCAGGCTGGTGGGTCCCCGCTCCACACTGAAGATTTTCTATGAGATATAAAGGTGTCACATGAAGAAATCCAGAACCTAGAATTCAAGTATACGTGTTCCACATTTCTGAGTGTTCCTTCTAAAAGGGTGACTGCAAACATCACCTTTAAGGCATACAAACCACATCACATTGATAAAACAGGTTTTTATTAGCTGGCCACTGGCTAAGCTGTCTTTATGACTTCTGAACTGATAGCAGAGCAGTAAATTTAAGAAGCAAGAATTAATTATGTTTCTGGCATCACAGTGTGGAGCTGCTTTATGTGAAACTTTTAAAGAAGACACATAGCATGTTACTAATGCTTCCTACAATGCAACAAAATAATAGGTGCATCCCAGTTGGTTTTCAGTTTTGTTTTTTTCAGGTGGTAGTAATGACAAAAGACTTTGCATTCTTTGCTGCTACTGTGGAATAGTCAAAAACTCCTTGGATGTCTGAACATTTTGTATCATATAATCTAATAATTCACTATAACATCAGGTCACAGAAAACTGATTAATCTATCTGACACATTCAGCTATCTCTTAGATATATACTAACCCTTATGCCCATACTGTACAGAAAAACGTAAAGGAAAATATGACTTGATTTTATTTTTTTTCTAATGGGTTAAAGAGGTCACAGGGGTGAAAGGCAGAAACATAGGTACATTGTTCATCTAATATTTATTATGTTGAATGCATACAGATTCTGCTGACTTTTTCTGTTTGCTGAACTACCTCCCCAAGATTTTGAGATAGGCCAAGAAGACCTGAGAAATGAAAATGCATTTATTTATTCTGCAGTATTACTTCTTGCAAACTTGTCTGAATTTTCTCCACATATGGGCCTTAAACTAACCACTAATGTATGTCACAGCAGATATATCCCTAATTATTAAATTGCTTATAATGTGTTTAAGTAAAATATTTGCCTTCATTGTCAGGTATCAGAATTAATTTCCTTGTGATGTAGTTTCAATTAGCAATTAATGTCTGATGACTCCTTAGGAAAAAAATGGGTCTTAATAGCCACTGGGCTAGAAGGTATAATGATGACTACATTGGCCTATTGTCTGAGATCTTGGCCACAGAACAGAAGGTCACTGAGCCTCATACCATTGATGTGATCTGACTGGGCATGAAGTTAAAATTATAGTTGCACAATGAGCTGTGATGTTTTGGGTTGCAATGTTTGCAATTAGCCACAGTGTGACCTTCATGTCTCAACCCTTAAAAGCAGAGTTATAATATTGATTATTATTATTCCTGGCATTGCTGTAGTTTATTAGTTTTGTCAGATTTATTTTATATTCAGTTATTTGCCACATGAGGATTCTGTGGCAAGTTGTGGAATATGTGCCACACATTTTTTATTACAGCAGATGTTCCTACAATATATGTAAGCATCTCTGCAAAAAGCAGGCCCTCTGTGCCAAATTCCAGCTTGTGCTAATGTGGGAATCCAGTAGGATGAGAGAAAGAGTATAAAGAACCTTTATCTGTTGCTGCTGGAATGACAGTTTCTGAATTTTGAAAAAGCATTGCACATTTCGGTGAGTTGCAAAGAGAAGAGGGATGGCCAAAGCCAAATCTTGGGTTTTCCTCCCTCTCTACCCTGCTGCCCTTCAGGGCAACAATTGGTGCCACTTATTAATGCAATATAATATCTTCCTGAGTGTAGTGCAGAGATATTTTGTCAAAATTCAGCCGATAGATCGTGTGAAGTGTTTTTGTCTAGTGTACATAAACTTCAGCAAGTGGCCATATTTTTCCCCTGAACAGACTAATTTGGGATCTGGTGAAAGTACCTAACTCTGTGACCTCATGTCTTCTTCTACTATATTTCATCCTATTATTCTCACTGCAGCCTGCAGGGTTATGCAAATCTTTTAAGATTATCTTTTATCCTCCTTCAGTATTGAAGATGCCAACAAAGCATCTGCTATTACCATACCAATTTTCTTCTCTCAACTTTAATAACAGTTTTAGGTAAGTTTATTCCTAAGAAAGAATGCTGAGAAACATCAGTAACAAATTGCCTCAAAAAACATTGTCAGTTTAAAGCATTTTAGCACTTGACTTCATCAGAGAAGAGTGTTCTTTGTATCAGCCCCAACCCCTCCATCTTCATCAGTGATTTTTGCATGTCACCATATCAGGTGCTTTGTTGAAGACCAGTTAGTTGTGATTTATTTCATTTCTTTTTTACAAGGGAGTCAGTTATCTTTTCCAAAAAGTCTGTGTCACGGTTTAGGGTCAGGGCAGCCCAGACTGATAACTGGCGCTCTCTTTTAATCCCCCAGTCCTCCCCAAAGGGGAAGAGAA
>VYZU01025917.1:1479-25051 GCA_013401355.1 Ceyx cyanopectus | reverse complement strand
GGCCTGTCCTCAGCTTGGATTCACCCTGCAGAACACAGCTCATGTTGTGAGGCTGCATTCTGTATTTCTCAGTATGCAATTACCCCAGGGTCTAGGAATCTTGCACTACTAAAGGCTTTTAGCCCTGAGGATCCACTTGGGTCATTCCTCTTCTAATGATTGCTCCCTTCTCCATTTACTCTCAACACTCACATCACTGATACATCACTAGCTAGACATGACAAAAGCCCCAGCTCACATCTTCTTGTGTCTGTGACCAAAATGGAGCTATTCTTTCAACTGTGACAGGGATGGAAATGGAACCCCTCACTTAGATCTGGAAATTTCTGAATCCCTTACAGTTTGTGTTGATAAGAACTTCCTCTAGATGCCATCAACCCCCAGACACTAATTGCAGGAACTAGATTATATGCTGAATTTGATCCTAGAATCATTTTCTTCATCTCCTACATGCACTGGTTGTAAAGACATTTCTGGTTAGAGTAAAAAGAATAATCCTAAATCAAAAGGTAATGGTTAGACCACTATGCCTTTGAAACCTCAGGTGCTACCTCCAGTCTACTGAAGTTTTAACAGCCCATAAGACAAGTAACTTCTGCTGGCACATTCACCTGGATCACAAGCCAACTTTCTGCTTGGCTTTTCCATTTGTGGATGCCAACTGGATTTTCTTGATTAAAAACCAGCAAGGATCTTAGAGCAAGAAAGAGAACAGCCTGTGTTTCCCCATGCTCGCAGAGCAGCACTTCACTACTTTGGTTTTGCTAATCTAGCTTTCTGGGCTCCTGACTCCGGGGAGAGCTGCTGAAACCCAACAAGATAAAACCAGAAGAGCCAAACCAAACCTCACTGTATTGCAGAGACAAAAGTCAGGCAAACAAAGAAAGAACAGAAACAGTGACTTTTTCAGTTGGGCTAATTCCTTCCCAAAGCAATTTCACATTGGAAATTGATCACCAACTAAAGAAACATCTTCACCCACCCTGTCTGCTGGGGGAGCCACCTGAACACAGCCAGGAAGCTCCTCTTGTACAAAACCTGCCAAAGGAAATAAGCCAAATAGTGGAGGGAAATTTAATCACAAATGCCATGAAAAACAAACAAACCAACCAACCAACTGTACATAAAAAGATATTTCACCAGCCACACCTTGAACAGAACTATCTGTTTGTGAAGCTCACTGCAGACTGTTTATATGCAGGATCCTGGAGAGGGACAGATTAGAGGGATTAGTAACATGGCAGGTTTCAACAAGGGTGGGATGATCACAGGAAAAAAAAAATATAAGGAGACCCTGATGGCTGTCAGAATGCTCTTGCTAAATGAGTCTCCCACAGGCTGGAGCTATTCTTAGCAGGATCAGGGGGAAGCAAAGAGAAAAAGGAGTTGATCACCTGTTGCCATGTAAACCAAACTCAATTCATCATATACTTTCTCCAGGACACAGGTTTGGTTTCATGGTGAGAAGGAGCAGGCCAGGAGGGATGCAGGATCCTCTGGCATCCAAGCCTGTGCAGTGTTTAATCCTTTTACTCCAGGCCTGCATGAGCAGCACCCCAGATAACTGCTGTGCTAGGAGAACAATGTTCCCTTCCCCAGGGGATGCCAACAACATAGGAAGTGACTTAATTAGACTTTCAGGCCACTGAGCTTTTAGAACAGAACTTTGCCCATTCATTTTCCCTCCTCTGCAGCAACTCTTGTTGTTAGCATTTTTTTTTTTTCAGCATCCTTCATCCACCATAATCACCTGCCATTTGCAGAGCAAAATCTTCATTCTTTTTTCTTCTTTTTCTTTTTCACAGCTCCTGGCAACACTGAGCTCTCTGTCTGTTTGCTGCCCTGTCTCTCATGCTGTCCATTTGCAGACACCAACCGTGGCAAATCTTTGCAGATCTGGTCACCCTCTGCTGAGTCTATTTTCTCTTGAATGTTCTTCTCTCCTCTGATTTTCTTTTTCTTCTTTTTTTTCTGTCTGTGCTCTGTGTGACCCTGACTCTGATCCTGGCTGGAATCCTGGGGCAGTGCAGGAAGACCACTTTGCCTCAGAACATCTGTGGCTGACACAGCAGCCTCCTGGTACCTCTGCCACTCTTGGTCACTGTCCATGCCACTAGAAAGGTAACAAAAGCAGCTCTGTTACACTTGCCTTGCAGTCACCCAAAGCACAGTCAGCAGAGGCAGCTGAGGACGCCTGATAAACACCCAGTGGCCCTGCAGCTCCAACACCTACAGTCAGCAGCCACACAGTTTGAAGGGGTCTGGTTTGGTGGTTTTGTGTTGGGTTTGTTGTTTGGCTGGTTTTTTTGATTATTTGGGTTTTGTTTGTGTTTTTTGGTTGGTTGGGTTTGTTTTTTTACACATATTAGGATGGGAACTAGTTCCCTGGCATTCCAAAAACAACAAGTCTGCTCTAGTCAAAAATAAGAGTCACAAATACACACTTTTTGAGCTCTTCAGCTTCCTATTCCCTCAGAAGAGTCCCAGCTGCCTCTGAAACGTGGCCTGCATTAGTACTTGAGGAGTAAAGCAGCTGACCCCACCTCACCTGGAGCTAGATGGCTGTCTCCTCCTTGCTGCAGGGCAGGGCTCTGGCTCCCCACAGTCTCCAGGGACAGAGGAAGAAAACAGGCGAAAACCTGAAATATGTGAAGGGGGATTTCAGCCACAATATAGAACAGAGGAGAAAGCAACCAACAGCAAAACCAACAACAACCTCCCTGGGAAGCCCCACTGCTGTATGGCACTGCTACAGGGCTCAACAGCCATCACCTGGGAGGACAAGGCACAGAGATGAGAGCTGCAAAGCAACAGCCTTCATAGTGCCAAGAGAAATCCTTCTTTCCACATGCTTGTTGGTCAGTTGGGTGTAAAAGTGGTGACAGGATCCATCCTACTCGTTATCATTTCACTGACAGGGTCATAGAACAGCCCCAGGGATGTGATCAGAACTCACCATCATCTGCAGAGTCAGACTGAAGCACTGGAGTTGGTGGAGGTCCTGGTGAGCCCTTGGAGACAGTGATGAAACTAAACAGAAAAAATCAGGCACAAACTGAGCTCAGGCTGGGTACTTCTAGGAAAGGAGACTCAAGGGAGGTAGCACACAGCTTACTCCCCTGGGAGGGAGGCTGTCTCCCCTCCCTGCTCTCAGGGCAAGCCACACCTTCCCCCTTCACAAGGTGTGCCACCAGAATGACTCCAGAGCAGCACTTCTAAAGCCAGCTCCGACACAGGATTCCTGCTTCTCCAGGGCTGGATTTGCATGATAAATACATGCTCACTGCCAGCATGACCCTGAGTCAGGTTTAGCTTGTAAGGATAAATGGTTTTCATGCCAGCCTTTAAATGCTGAAGGTGGTAAGGCACCTCTTCCTCACCACAGGGGCAAGAGGAGACAGGCAGCAAGTCTTTCCCAGAGGGGCACAGCACGTGGGCCAGGTCAGTTCACAGAATACTGGAAGTTTGCATTAAATACAGGAATCAAGGAGATAGGAAAAGAAACAACTGCTCCTCTCTCACCAGGCTGCACTCAGATCTGTTTTCTTTTAGCACACATCAGAATGGGCAGCATGGAAGAAGCCTGGAGCCCTGGTGTCACTACCTGTCTAGCATTGCTCCCAGTTTCCTTGCAACATGTGCTCTGAACTCTGGTGTGGTCTGCAGCTCGTTTCCATCCTCTCCATGGCCATTCACCTCATGCCTGTTCAAAAGAAGAAGAATAATTCTCTCTTTCAAGACCAAAAACCTCTGATGCTTTTCAACAGGAGATAAAGGACTGTAAAATTTCCTACCCTCCAGTAATCAATTCATACTTAATAGGGAAGACTGCTAAGAAAGATGGAAAATAGCTCAGTAGGAACAGTTCCAATCCAAGAGAGAGATAAACATTATTTAGCCATCTCCATCATAGTAATTAGATTATTTTTTCCTCATTGAAATAGCCTATAAAAGCAAATACATTAAGTCAGGACACCCCTTGTCTTGCTCACAGTTCCTGTGTGTGTTGCCACAGTCCATGCAAAACCAGTCCCAGGAGAGGGTTTCATTTAGTTGCTTGGCTGCAAACTTGGGAGAGCAGCATCCACCTCCACTGCAAGGCTCCCAGTTCAGCTGTTCCCTTCCAGCTGAAGAGTTCTTGCCTTTGCCATTACAATGAATTTTGAAGAAAAGGGATTTTTATTTTTTTTTTCATATGTAGCCTTCCCAGGGCACTTGCAGAGTTGGGAGATTTTGAGAGCTGGAACTAATGCTGTAACTGACAGCAATATTTTCCAATTGAGAAATGGACCTTAAGAATCTATTAGCTTGTTTAGATGTAAGCATCATTTCAGATTATGGTTGGGCTAATTCTTAACACAGAACAGGCTGTTCCAGCAGGAAGCATCACAAGGCATTAACTGTAAGCAACACAAATACAACAGACAGTTTTTCTTCAGTGAAACCTGAGCCTGAAAGCAGAAGCCAGTATACCTTAGGCTGGGCTGAGCCGGCTGTAACTGACCCTTCTTTAAGCCACCTGGCAAGGAGAAATAAAGGCAAGTTTAGAAGATCATAGAATCATAGAATGGTTAGTGCTGGAAGAGACCTCCAAAGGGCACCTAGTGCAGCCCCCCTGCAGGGAGCAGGGACACCCTCAACTAGCCCAGGCTGCTCAGAGCCTTGGCCAACTTCACCTGGAATAGCTCCAGGGATGGTGCCCCAACCACCTCCCTGGGGAACCTATTCCACTGATATATGACCAGGTCTCTTTTTTTTTTAACCCCTCTTCCACCACATGGGCATTTACAGCATTAAAAATGTCACGTCTGAAAGACACCCCACGCCCAGGGATGTTTGGGGGTGGGAAGCTCCCTGCGGCCAGGCTGTGCAGGCGGCCTGCGCGGGAAGGGGCTCTGGCCCGGCAGGAGGCCACTCATCGCCGTGTCACAGCCGGCCACCGACAGGGCCGAACCGAGCTGCCCCCTCCCAGAGCCCCGCCTCGGGCACCGGACCTCGACAGAGAGGTGCCCCCGCCTGACCAACCGCTCCCCCGGGCCGGCCCCGGACCGCACAGGCGGGGAGGCGAGGGGAGGGGAGGGCCGGCCACGCCGCCACAGCGGCGGGACAGCATGAGCCCAGGTGCCGGCCGTTCCCTCACCGCCGCGAGGCTCGGCCCGCACCGCCACGGACGCCTGAGCAGCGCAGTCCCAAGCGGCCTCCCGGAACCGCGCCGCGGCCTCGCCGCTACTGTCCGAGTCCGAGCTCGAGTCCGGGCCCGAGCCAAGCCTGGGCGCCGCCATCTTGAGGGCGCTGCCGCCGCGGTGCATGCCGGGGGCTGTAGGCCGGGCGCGGTGCATGCCGGGGGCTGTAGGCCGGGCGCTTGTAGGCCGGGCGCGGTGCACGCCGGGGGCTGTAGTCCTGCAGGGCAGCCTCGCACAAGATGGCCGCGCAGGAGGCTGCAGGCCGGGAAGCCCGGGAGGGTGGTAAGGACGGAAGGGAGCGGGAGGAACGGGGTGTTTGTATCAGCATCCAGGGGAGAGCAGGGCAGGCGGTGCTGCTGGCGCTGCTACCAGCGGTGCTCGTGCTGAGAACTCCCCGAGGGGCAGCAGAGGGACACAGGTGGCTGTTCCCTTGTGGCTGTTCCGGGCTGCCTGTTCTGCTGCTGGGAGGAGTGGTGCCCACGGCTGGGAAACTGCAAACGCAGCTTGACTGCATGTCCGTGTGGTGCTGAACAGCCTCCTTCCACGGGTGCCACGCAGGAAAATCTCTGTGCTTCTCAGATGTAAGCTCACACAAGTGAAGAAACCCTGAAAAAGTTAATAAATCCCAGTGATTTTTCTCACACACACCATGAGAACACACTGGCAACCGGGGCAGAAGGTGTTCCTAACTGAGCAATTGTTGGCTCAGCTGCACTGAAGAATGATACCCATGCTATCAGCATTAGGATATAACTCAGCATAAATGGTATTTCCATCCAAAGTATCATCATATTTTCCATGCAAAAGTATCATCTGGATAAGGTGTCTATGGCAGTATTTCTTTTCAGACTGCTTTAGTTACCATATGATACACAAACAATACTGTTCTGAGCATTATTCCTGTGATTTTAAGTCCCAAAATCAACCTGTTTGTTTTGATACTGCAATTCTTTTGACTTTCAGACATCCACAGTGACTGTCCAGCTGGCCCAAATTTCAGAACCTCATCCTTGCTTTAATCAGCATCTGGAGGGCACTGTTCATACCTCTGGGGCCTCATTAACTCCTCATTAATCTGACACTCCACCGAGCTGCCAATTTTTTGCTGGAGTGCTGAAGCTGTGCCCAGGGTGTCCTGCTTTACTGGCTTGTTTGAAAACAAACCCAGGCTGCTTTGTCAGAGAAACCTCCCCAGCCCAGTGGGGGGGAGGCAGTTTACAACCTGTGCACTATCCTTTTCAGATCCTGCCTTCATCTTCACCTCAAATCCAGGTTTTCCAGAGTGAGACATCAACACGTGTGACACTGGATGAGCAGTCTGATGTGGTCCAGCCAAGCCTGTGTGCTAGAAATCAGTGTGGAGGTTCAGTACAGCTCTGGGTTTCTGTTGCTGAACACTTCCCAGCTTCCACATTCCAGCCTGCACACTAGAGCCATGTTGTGTTGGGACACAAAGTCAGCAGCCAGGCCTCTGACTTTCTCCTTAGTCTGTGGCAGGCTCACACAGCACTGACTTCTCTCCACTTCCTTGTACAGCTCCTGTTTGTGGGAGATCCTGGTTTAGGATTCCCCCATTCTCCAGGGTGTAAAACAAGCAGTTTTGCACTGTCCATCACAGAATCACAGATATTAGGGGCTGGAAGGGACCTAGAAGATCATCTAGTCCAACCCCCCTGCCTGAGCATCCATGCCTTGATGGTGTCATGATTGGAGGGATTCCCTCAGAGCAGGGACAAAACCTTTCAGAGGTGCCTCGAGGGTCACCTCTGTCAGCTCTCACCCACTCTTTCAGACACTAGGTCCCTTCCCTTCTCTCCCGTTGTCCCTCTGCTTCCTCACAACCTCTCTGCTCAGACCGAGTGCTCAGCACACAGAACCGAACAGCTTGTTTCCCTCAAAGCTGCCACCTTCCTACCTCCTCTGCTTGGGCCGAGCATTTGGTGCCGTTCCAATGCGAGTATTTTTGCTCTTTTCAGGGGCAGGCGTTCGGCCACGGCCCCCGCCACACCTCGCGATGGGCAGGTAGCACAACGGCCACGGCCACGGAGCCGATGGTGACGGAGCGGGGGCTGCACCCACCTCCAGCGCTCACCCCTGACCGCTTCCCCGCACTGAGGTAACGGCGGCCGGGGCGTGCGGGCCGGGGGCTTGCGGGAAGGAAGAGCTGCCCGGGGTGCTCCTCCCCCGCTTTCCGCCGAGCCGGGCTGGCGTGGGAGCCGCTGGAAAGCCCCGGGAGAACCCCGGGCAGGCGGAACGCGGCCGCTGTGCCCGGTGCGGTGGGGGAGGCCGGTCCCTTCCGCCGGGGCCGCGCTTCCGGGCGATCAGGTGACGGCGGCCGCTGGCAGGGGAGCGGCTCCGCGGCCCGGGGCTGCTGCGGGGGGGAGCGGCGAGACCCGCCGGTGAGCCGAGCCGAGCCGACAGAGCCCGGCGAGCGATGGAGGGCGAAGGGGGGCGGGGGGAGCCTCGACCGGTTTGAGGCGCGAAGGGAGCGGGGCGGGCCCGAGCCGTGGCCGGGGCCGCTGGAAAGCCGGAGCCGCCAGCGCCCGTTTGGAAGGAGCGAGGCGGGGAGGCTCGGAGCGGGGCGGGGGTGTCACGGTGACCTCGGCGAGCCCGGCTCCGCTCCCGGCGCCCCGGCAGCCCCGCTGAGCGCCGCCCGAGCTGAGGCAGCCGCGGCCCGGGGGCTCTGCGCAGGGCCCGGGGCCGCCTCCCAGGGGTTTTCTTCCCAAATCCGCTTTTTTAGCGGCTCGGTGCTGCCTGCCCTGAGCAGAACACCCTGCGAGGAGAGCTCCCGTTCGCGTTTGCTAAATGCCCGGCTCTAGGTATGGTCGCCAAGCGAAAGCTTCTGGTTCGTGCCATTTTAGTTCGCTATTTATTTATTTTTATGTGGGAATCGGTTATTGCTTCTTAAACCCCAGCTCAGCAGGTTTATTTTATGTATCTGTTTTGCTGCTAACCCGGTTATCCCACTCAAAGGGCATTTAATGTTTTACACAATCTCCAAATCAGGGCGGTGTTACCCAACTCGTTATAGCAATTGTCTTTTTTCCCCCCCCCCTCCTCCTGTGGGCTTTATGAGGTAAGAGGATAACATCTTTGTCTAAAGATGTGTGCAGCGTTTCTGGCCAGTCCATGTTAGACGTTTATGGAACGGTAGAAAAAATAGATTAAATACTTGCCTTTTTTTCGCTTTTTTAGATCATTTGTAATAATGTCTCACAGAAGCAGTAGTAGAAACACAGAGCTGTGCAGCTTGTGGGAATGGAAAAGATCTGAGGAAGTGTTTCTGAGGTGTTAAATGTGTTTGGGTGCCAGAATCAGAAGGCAGTGAGAGATGAATGTGTAATGATTAACGACAGTGGGACTTAGGTCTCTGCTAAGAATAAAATGACTGTCAGGAAGTAAATACTTTTTTTTTTTTCTAGGCACTGTCAACAGTTTTCAGCTCACCTGGTGGTTTTACTTGAAGTCCAGGCAATTGAAATAGGCTAAGAACCTAATTTTGTTGAAATTTGTAAGTGGGCTTATTCGTAAAAACTCGAATGTTTTTAGATTTGATAGAATTTCTTATGTTTATAAAATTTGTCATGTGTCTGAAAATGAAATTGTCACTGTAGTGATGAGAAAAAAACCTGACAAGTTTTCATTTTGATTTAAACAGCAGGAAGCTCAGAAATGAAATCAGAATTTATGTCAGAAACAAGCTATATTTCAACTGTTTCAGTAATCCCAGATTACTGAATTAACCAGATTACTGGTTAATTACTGAATTAACCAGATTTATTACAAAAGCTAGATGGAAGAGTGTTCCTAGTGGAATTTTACATCCAGCAAGGCTCTTTTAATTTCATTGTTGTGTATTAGATATCTCAAAAATGAAAAAGCTTTGGGGGTTACTAGCAAACTAGCCAGTCCTGTATCCTCACCAGAGGTTTGTCCCACTGCTTATGAAGATTAGGAAATAAATACTTGAACCATCCTAATGTTGCAGTGCTGTGAAAATGGGATCTACAACTGATCCAACCAGATGACATTAGCTTCTCATTTCTATTCCCTCTCTGTCTCTGGTTGAATCCTTGTTCACCTGCTGAGCTTCCTGAGGATTTTTTGTATGCTTTAACTCATGGTGGAGACTCTACCAGTCTCCCTTGTCTTTTAGAGCCAGCTCAGTGCACGTTGGCAGATGCAGTCATTTAGCGTTTGCTGAGCTCAGGAATGCCATCTTACAGTACTCACTGGGCTCTCATTTTCCTGGGGCAGTTTCTCCCAGTAAATATACAGATGTAGTTTTTAAAGCACTGGAGTAAAATGTCTTTCTTAATGCCTGTTAGTGAGATTTATACATAGTATTTATAGGCAGTACACAGACCTTAACCAGTTTTTGCACTTACCATAGTCCTGTGCTCAGTTGCCATGAATCTCCCAGGTCCCAGTGCCATCTGCTCAGAGGTCCAGTATCACCAGCTCTCTTAGCCCATCTTATTCTTTATGCAACTGGGATTTGTTCTAAATCCCTCAACATGTATCTTCACTTCCATCTCCTCTTCATGCTTCACTGGCCTTTTTTATTTAGGAAGACTGCTTGAAAATGGCTCTTTGTTTCTTAACCATCCATCTGTTGGATGCAGTAAATGGCAGTGTTGCTGTCATCTTCAGAATGACCTGTTGGGATATCATAGGGGTCATGATTTAAAGGAAAGAAATAGCTAATCTAGATGGCTTTTAATTAACAAACATACTGTTTTCCTGTAAGGAAAGAAGCAAAGAAGCAAAAACCCAACAAAGCAGATAAAATCTGAGTGCTTGCAGTTAGATCACAGCTGGTTTTTATCTCCTTTCCCTCATTTTGTTTGCTACTCACCATGTGTCTAGAGTTGGAGACATGGTGTAAAGGACAAGGGTTTAGCAAACCTGGACTGGGATCTCTAAATCCTGTTTATTTAATCCCAAAGGTCATGTTACAGCCCCCTGCACTCACTGGAAATGGGGTTGCTTTGGCCTGTTGTGTTGCTTGTTGGTTTCTTTAGTTTGTGGTTTGCTTTCATTTGGTGGTGTGGGGTTTTCTTTTCAATCACTAAAAAGCTTGGTCTCTGTTTAAGTAGTTCAAGGGACATTTCAGCATTTTGAGCTTGTTCTACACTTGGAACCAGATGGATTTCCAGTTCAGGAGTTGGGATTCCCCCAGTAGATGATGATCCTATGGAGTCCAGCCAGCACTGGGTGCTGTGTGTGCAGCCTAAGTTGCACCTCAACAGCAAAGTTCTGTTCAAGTTACTCCACAAACAAGAGCAGATGGCTGAGAAGGCTTTTCAGAATGACAACTGATTCTTTTTATTGTTACGTTTAATGTATTTTTAGTCTTTGAAATCAGTTCTATCCTAATAGGTTATCAGGCCAAGTCAGCCTATGGAGAAATAATTAGGATCCCAGTACAGGCTGATGAATGACCTTCTTCTAGGAGAGTAGATTCTCTGCCTGTTGCATGACATCATTTTAATCCTTTCTGTTTCAGCCATCTTTATTCCATGGATTTCTGTGTAGGAGAAAATGTAATGTAATGATTTATTAATTTTTCATAGTATTAATTAATATTATTCATAATTTAATGATTATTTTTCATAGTTAGTAAAAGCTAAAGGGGTTTTAAGTAGGTATTTGTGAAGATAAAGATTTGAATTTTTTGATAAGTCTCCAGATTTCTGGTGTTAAATATATAGATTGCAAGTTGGAAAGAAACTGATTGTTTTTTCTCATTGGCTGTAGGAACACAATTTATTTGCCTCTTCTACATATTTTCCTTGTGTTATATCCTAAGATATAAGAGCCAGGTATTTCTTGTGCCCATTCCATAAAATGATGGTGATGTTTTTACAGTGTGCTGAACTCCTTAGTGTTAAGATTTTCTCCTGTTGATATTAATTCCCAGCAAAAATAAATAGATGCAGGTTGGTAAGTTCTTGGGCATTAAACTACTGAGCAAGACAGGCTGAAGATTCTGGTAGTAAGGATGTGTGAAAAATCCAGGCATCTTGAGTGTGTAGTCTGTGGGCTGGCAGCATTTCCATCTGCCACCAACTAACCTGAATTTAGATTTTGAACAATGAAGTGTTGCTGCTGAGTGTAAATGAAGCCGTGGTGGGAAAGCTGAGAGTCNAGCTTCTCATTTCTATTCCCTCTCTGTCTCTGGTTGAATCCTTGTTCACCTGCTGAGCTTCCTGAGGATTTTTTGTATGCTTTAACTCATGGTGGAGACTCTACCAGTCTCCCTTGTCTTTTAGAGCCAGCTCAGTGCACGTTGGCAGATGCAGTCATTTAGCGTTTGCTGAGCTCAGGAATGCCATCTTACAGTACTCACTGGGCTCTCATTTTCCTGGGGCAGTTTCTCCCAGTAAATATACAGATGTAGTTTTTAAAGCACTGGAGTAAAATGTCTTTCTTAATGCCTGTTAGTGAGATTTATACATAGTATTTATAGGCAGTACACAGACCTTAACCAGTTTTTGCACTTACCATAGTCCTGTGCTCAGTTGCCATGAATCTCCCAGGTCCCAGTGCCATCTGCTCAGAGGTCCAGTATCACCAGCTCTCTTAGCCCATCTTATTCTTTATGCAACTGGGATTTGTTCTAAATCCCTCAACATGTATCTTCACTTCCATCTCCTCTTCATGCTTCACTGGCCTTTTTTATTTAGGAAGACTGCTTGAAAATGGCTCTTTGTTTCTTAACCATCCATCTGTTGGATGCAGTAAATGGCAGTGTTGCTGTCATCTTCAGAATGACCTGTTGGGATATCATAGGGGTCATGATTTAAAGGAAAGAAATAGCTAATCTAGATGGCTTTTAATTAACAAACATACTGTTTTCCTGTAAGGAAAGAAGCAAAGAAGCAAAAACCCAACAAAGCAGATAAAATCTGAGTGCTTGCAGTTAGATCACAGCTGGTTTTTATCTCCTTTCCCTCATTTTGTTTGCTACTCACCATGTGTCTAGAGTTGGAGACATGGTGTAAAGGACAA
Source organism: Ceyx cyanopectus (assembly GCA_013401355.1). Classification (NCBI taxonomy): domain Eukaryota; kingdom Metazoa; phylum Chordata; class Aves; order Coraciiformes; family Alcedinidae; genus Ceyx; species Ceyx cyanopectus. The sequence continues at coordinate 12,854 of VYZU01025917.1, read as the reverse complement.
GGGTTTAGCAAACCTGGACTGGGATCTCTAAATCCTGTTTATTTAATCCCAAAGGTCATGTTACAGCCCCCTGCACTCACTGGAAATGGGGTTGCTTTGGCCTGTTGTGTTGCTTGTTGGTTTCTTTAGTTTGTGGTTTGCTTTCATTTGGTGGTGTGGGGTTTTCTTTTCAATCACTAAAAAGCTTGGTCTCTGTTTAAGTAGTTCAAGGGACATTTCAGCATTTTGAGCTTGTTCTACACTTGGAACCAGATGGATTTCCAGTTCAGGAGTTGGGATTCCCCCAGTAGATGATGATCCTATGGAGTCCAGCCAGCACTGGGTGCTGTGTGTGCAGCCTAAGTTGCACCTCAACAGCAAAGTTCTGTTCAAGTTACTCCACAAACAAGAGCAGATGGCTGAGAAGGCTTTTCAGAATGACAACTGATTCTTTTTATTGTTACGTTTAATGTATTTTTAGTCTTTGAAATCAGTTCTATCCTAATAGGTTATCAGGCCAAGTCAGCCTATGGAGAAATAATTAGGATCCCAGTACAGGCTGATGAATGACCTTCTTCTAGGAGAGTAGATTCTCTGCCTGTTGCATGACATCATTTTAATCCTTTCTGTTTCAGCCATCTTTATTCCATGGATTTCTGTGTAGGAGAAAATGTAATGTAATGATTTATTAATTTTTCATAGTATTAATTAATATTATTCATAATTTAATGATTATTTTTCATAGTTAGTAAAAGCTAAAGGGGTTTTAAGTAGGTATTTGTGAAGATAAAGATTTGAATTTTTTGATAAGTCTCCAGATTTCTGGTGTTAAATATATAGATTGCAAGTTGGAAAGAAACTGATTGTTTTTTCTCATTGGCTGTAGGAACACAATTTATTTGCCTCTTCTACATATTTTCCTTGTGTTATATCCTAAGATATAAGAGCCAGGTATTTCTTGTGCCCATTCCATAAAATGATGGTGATGTTTTTACAGTGTGCTGAACTCCTTAGTGTTAAGATTTTCTCCTGTTGATATTAATTCCCAGCAAAAATAAATAGATGCAGGTTGGTAAGTTCTTGGGCATTAAACTACTGAGCAAGACAGGCTGAAGATTCTGGTAGTAAGGATGTGTGAAAAATCCAGGCATCTTGAGTGTGTAGTCTGTGGGCTGGCAGCATTTCCATCTGCCACCAACTAACCTGAATTTAGATTTTGAACAATGAAGTGTTGCTGCTGAGTGTAAATGAAGCCGTGGTGGGAAAGCTGAGAGTCAGCAGCTGATAGCAGTGTGTGTTACAGCATCTGTGACTCCAGAGCTGCCTTCTGGGACACTCTGCAAAATGATGTAACTGAGTGAAAAAGCTCAGCAAAAATAAATTGCACTTGCTGTGCGTGTCTGCGCTGCACTACCTTCCCGAGGCTGCAGTAGGATCTGTCTTGACTTGGAGGAAAAAGCCGTTGACAATAATAGCTGCTGAGGATTTGTTTTGCTGCTCTGACCTGTGCTTCAGCACTGCTAAAGGAGGGAACACTAAGGAAAGCCTTTTAATGTTTGGGGGGTAAGTCTTCAAAGAAATTAGCTTCTGAAAAGATGAGGTTACCCTTTTGAAATGCTTTGGAAGTGCTTGCAAAAAGTTCAGATAATCACCTGCTTCTCTCTCACAACCTTATCTATATTCGTATCACTGCAGCAGCAACACGGTGTCCAGAGGTCCAGGGAAAGCACAGTGCAGTATTTTAAACGTTTCTGGGTTGGTGAATTAATTTCTGCAACTCCTGAAATGCTCTTAGCTCTTGGATTAAGAATGTTGCACTGGTTAGTGTTTGTTTCTGTAAAGGTGGATGCTTTGTGCTCAGTCTCAGAGGGTGAGGTAGGGGGGAATTTGCACATCAAGGAATTAGACTGTAGTGGTTGTTGATACTGAAAAGAAGAAAAAATAGTGGTGTTTGATAAATATGTTAATGAGAGATGAAAACGTGGGTGAAATTAAAGTGTGTTTCAGTCACATTTGTAGTCCTTCTGCACGACTACTCAATTAGAAATGTTTGATAGTTTCAAAGTACTAGAAATGTTTGCTAGTCAAATCACAGACTGCTGTGACAGGAGCAAGGTCCTGCTGCTGAGGCAGATCAGCTGCTGCACCTTTGCTTGCCATGATTATCATTCATATTCCAAACTGCTGAACATTGAACTCAGAGCTGGGCATTGTCAGGCTGTCCCAAGTGAATTGCTTCATGATTAACTCCCATTCCAGCCTGCACTCACATGTAACTTGCACTGGGTTTTTGGAAGAGCATGTCTGCCAGGTGAGCTCATTCTTGTAGGAAATGGCACTGGTGAGAAAATAGCTTTATTTTTGCTGTGGATCTCAGTTGCTGGTCAGCAGTGTTAAAATATAGGCCACATGTCAGCCAGGTCATACTACAGGGCTTTAAAGTAGCTTAGTTTCTAAAAAAAGATCCTTCTTGGCTGTGTTAAACTAAACCCATCAACAATAGGATTTGAGTGCTGCTTGGATAAATCACCAGCACTGTGAACAGCACAAGAACACTGTTAGAATGCCAAGAAGATGTTTGAGGTTTGGGTTGGCTGGTTGGTTTTTATTGGTTTGTTTTCCTTTCACACTGCTAGGAATCCAAGAGGAGAATATTCTTGACCTTGTGTCTGGGTAGTTTTTGAGGATGGCAAGCAAAGGACCCACCACTTCTGCATCAACAAAGAACTCCAGCANAATCCTTTCTGTTTCAGCCATCTTTATTCCATGGATTTCTGTGTAGGAGAAAATGTAATGTAATGATTTATTAATTTTTCATAGTATTAATTAATATTATTCATAATTTAATGATTATTTTTCATAGTTAGTAAAAGCTAAAGGGGTTTTAAGTAGGTATTTGTGAAGATAAAGATTTGAATTTTTTGATAAGTCTCCAGATTTCTGGTGTTAAATATATAGATTGCAAGTTGGAAAGAAACTGATTGTTTTTTCTCATTGGCTGTAGGAACACAATTTATTTGCCTCTTCTACATATTTTCCTTGTGTTATATCCTAAGATATAAGAGCCAGGTATTTCTTGTGCCCATTCCATAAAATGATGGTGATGTTTTTACAGTGTGCTGAACTCCTTAGTGTTAAGATTTTCTCCTGTTGATATTAATTCCCAGCAAAAATAAATAGATGCAGGTTGGTAAGTTCTTGGGCATTAAACTACTGAGCAAGACAGGCTGAAGATTCTGGTAGTAAGGATGTGTGAAAAATCCAGGCATCTTGAGTGTGTAGTCTGTGGGCTGGCAGCATTTCCATCTGCCACCAACTAACCTGAATTTAGATTTTGAACAATGAAGTGTTGCTGCTGAGTGTAAATGAAGCCGTGGTGGGAAAGCTGAGAGTCAGCAGCTGATAGCAGTGTGTGTTACAGCATCTGTGACTCCAGAGCTGCCTTCTGGGACACTCTGCAAAATGATGTAACTGAGTGAAAAAGCTCAGCAAAAATAAATTGCACTTGCTGTGCGTGTCTGCGCTGCACTACCTTCCCGAGGCTGCAGTAGGATCTGTCTTGACTTGGAGGAAAAAGCCGTTGACAATAATAGCTGCTGAGGATTTGTTTTGCTGCTCTGACCTGTGCTTCAGCACTGCTAAAGGAGGGAACACTAAGGAAAGCCTTTTAATGTTTGGGGGGTAAGTCTTCAAAGAAATTAGCTTCTGAAAAGATGAGGTTACCCTTTTGAAATGCTTTGGAAGTGCTTGCAAAAAGTTCAGATAATCACCTGCTTCTCTCTCACAACCTTATCTATATTCGTATCACTGCAGCAGCAACACGGTGTCCAGAGGTCCAGGGAAAGCACAGTGCAGTATTTTAAACGTTTCTGGGTTGGTGAATTAATTTCTGCAACTCCTGAAATGCTCTTAGCTCTTGGATTAAGAATGTTGCACTGGTTAGTGTTTGTTTCTGTAAAGGTGGATGCTTTGTGCTCAGTCTCAGAGGGTGAGGTAGGGGGGAATTTGCACATCAAGGAATTAGACTGTAGTGGTTGTTGATACTGAAAAGAAGAAAAAATAGTGGTGTTTGATAAATATGTTAATGAGAGATGAAAACGTGGGTGAAATTAAAGTGTGTTTCAGTCACATTTGTAGTCCTTCTGCACGACTACTCAATTAGAAATGTTTGATAGTTTCAAAGTACTAGAAATGTTTGCTAGTCAAATCACAGACTGCTGTGACAGGAGCAAGGTCCTGCTGCTGAGGCAGATCAGCTGCTGCACCTTTGCTTGCCATGATTATCATTCATATTCCAAACTGCTGAACATTGAACTCAGAGCTGGGCATTGTCAGGCTGTCCCAAGTGAATTGCTTCATGATTAACTCCCATTCCAGCCTGCACTCACATGTAACTTGCACTGGGTTTTTGGAAGAGCATGTCTGCCAGGTGAGCTCATTCTTGTAGGAAATGGCACTGGTGAGAAAATAGCTTTATTTTTGCTGTGGATCTCAGTTGCTGGTCAGCAGTGTTAAAATATAGGCCACATGTCAGCCAGGTCATACTACAGGGCTTTAAAGTAGCTTAGTTTCTAAAAAAAGATCCTTCTTGGCTGTGTTAAACTAAACCCATCAACAATAGGATTTGAGTGCTGCTTGGATAAATCACCAGCACTGTGAACAGCACAAGAACACTGTTAGAATGCCAAGAAGATGTTTGAGGTTTGGGTTGGCTGGTTGGTTTTTATTGGTTTGTTTTCCTTTCACACTGCTAGGAATCCAAGAGGAGAATATTCTTGACCTTGTGTCTGGGTAGTTTTTGAGGATGGCAAGCAAAGGACCCACCACTTCTGCATCAACAAAGAACTCCAGCACTGGAGGGACCAGTGGCAGCAGCAGCAGCAATGGTGCTGGGGAGAACACTAACCAGGACAACACCTTTGAATGTAACATCTGTTTAGACACTGCCAAGGATGCAGTTATCAGCTTGTGTGGACATCTCTTCTGGTAAGTGCTCAACCCCCACAGACAAAACACACCACTTCACACCACTCTGGTCACACACAAGCCTATGATTTGTATCATTCTGATTCCAGATGATAAATAACACTGAGTAAGGACCATGGTTTCAGTTCAGGAGCAGTTTAGATTTGCTCTTCAGCTGTTCAAACACTGGGTTTCTTGAATCAAACTTCCTGTACCTGTGGATTATTTTGGGAAAGCAAACAAACAAGCAGCCCCACACAGACAGTTGAGTGTTCACTGGAACTGTTGGGTTATGGGTGTTATTTGTGCTGTTTGGTCTAGCATAGATATCTTCTTCAGATCTAAATTCCTTTCTGACCTGTGCATACCTAAACCTGCACCTGAAACTAGGTTCTGGAGGCCAAGTGGGAGTTTTGATGCTTCTTACAAGCTTGCGCATTTTTCCTTTGAAACGAAACAAACCAAAAATTGTGGATAACAAGCTTTTTTTTTTTTTCTTCCATGTGTGTTATTTCTCTGTGCCCATGGTATTGCAGTTGTAACACTAACTTTTCAGTTCTTTGACCTGACTTAGGAATGTCAAGAAATGCTGCATGCTTATTATATTTACTTGGGTAGCTTGGTCTAGAATATACTTTTGAATATTTGAAGTTATTATGGATTGACATGACCAAATGTTAGTTTATTTTACACAGCAGGCTAAATTATGCTCTTTAATAAAAAGATGCCTAAGGGCATTTCTTTTCTGTGTAAATGTATGTAATACCTGAAAATCTGGGTATTTATTTTAGGAGGAAACAGAAAATCACTTGCCAGTGGCATGTTAAAATTGGATTAAATTATTGCACAAAAAGATTTGGAAGAATGGAACCTTAAAAAATAGCATGTGTCTTACTTGAATAGTGTTGGCAAGACCACTGTGAAAGCAGGTGGCTGCTTAACAGGTTTATCTTGTAGTTTGCTTGTTTGCCTTTGACCTTTTTTCAGTTGCCATATTAATTTAATTTTAGGAGCAGTTCTCTGTAGGGGGGATTTCTCTGCCCTGAGCAAGTGGGGCTGATCTCAGTAGCTTACACTGCTCTGAGCTTCAGGTTGGACTGGAGGCCACCTGAGGTCCTGTCCAGCTTGAATTATTGTATGATCTGTGAATATGGCCAATGTTTTACCTAAATGGCCCTTGCATGACTACTTCCAAGATCCTGTAGTTTCATTATTGACATCTTCCTCATTTGCATCTTGGCTCGGGGATCCTGGGATTAATTAAGCCTCTCTATGGGCCTTTGGTATGGATGGGGAGCCAGGAATCAAAGGTGCATTAGCAGCTTGGTTAGATTGCATCACCTTAAAAGACCAGTGGAGACTGGGCTTGGGCTGTGCTTTCAGAAATGTTAATGGGAGGTTATGGAACTGGCCCAGCTGGATTCCAGGATCCTGTTGTCTCCATGCTGTGCTATCCCTGGTACACATGATACACTTGTCAGATCCAGTTGTCACTAACTAATTCTCTTTTTCCCCTCTTTTTCTGCTCTGTGAACAAATTGTCCTGGGAATGCTCACAGTTGGCCTTGTTTACATCAGGTAAGACACGTTCCCTTTTACTCTGTCTTTCATCAGCTCCTATTGCTCAATAAAGCCCTTGGATCTCTGGAGTATCCCCCTCTTTTCCAGTGCACTGCTTTCTCTCCAGTGCACTTGCAACCTGCTAACACAGCCTCACGTGCAACACCTTGCAACCTCCAGAAAGAAAACTTGGGTTCTGTTCCACTTGCCTCCCATTCTTGAGTTTCTTAAATACTATTCCCAGTTTTGGGAAGGGAATTACTGTGGGTAGGCTACAGGGGTTTAGTTTGCAGGCTTCAGTGCTGAGTGTACTTCTCTTAGTATGCTTTGCACTGTGGGAGCATTATGGTAAAGATAGGGGAGAGTATCTACACTGGCCCTTGGTCCCTGCAGGATTGGTGGTGCTGCTTATTTCTTCCTGGTTTGCTCCAGAGCAGTTCTGAGTGTGTGTTCTGTTCATCAGGCAGTGGATCATACCAGAATACCAGCCCAAATGCCAGCTCCCATTTGGAGAGTACTTGGCACTTACTGAACTGTTTTGCTCCATGGCTTTCTGAGAAATTGCTAAAGTCTCTCTGCCTGGCTGCAAATATGTTGTTTTCATGGTCTTTTATATAGTTTTATTTCTTTTCTTTTAGTGGCTAGAGACCAGGCCAAACAGACAAGTGTGTCCTGTATGCAAAGCAGGAATCAGTCGAGATAAAGTTATTCCTCTGTATGGAAGAGGTAGCACTGGGCAGCAGGACCCCAGGTAAGAAACCTAAATACAGCTGGTTTTACGTGAAAGCTCAAGATAAAGCTTTAGTTTAACATCTTCAGATGAAACTGTCAGAGTGCTGGATTTAAAATCTGAAATACTGTCAAAAGACAGAGAGTAATGACATTTCTGCCTAATATGTCTGGCTTTCCCAGGGCCTGGGTTTGCACACCTCATGTCTTGTTCAGCTGGCAGTTGGTGTGAATTTGAACTGGGTGGTAATTATCAGTTACAAGTGGCAGGTTGTAATGAATGTTAACTGACTGGAGAAGCTGCTGTAAAATATCAGGGCCTCAGCTTCTGGCCTTTCCAAGGGGGTTTTGTTATTCAGAAGTGCAGTATCTTCATCAGCGAGGTGATCCTGAGGGTTCTTTGGGTGGTCTGCTTGTTCCCACTACATCCAGCTCTGCTGCAGCACAGCCCATGAGAGCTCTGATTGCTGCCTCACTAGCCAGGCTATTGCAGATACTGTTGGCCTGTGTCCTTGCACTTGACCTCATTTCACAACTTCTTGCAGAGAGAAAACTCCACCACGACCCCAAGGGCAGAGGCCTGAACCAGAGAATAGAGGGGTAAGTGAAAAAACAGTCTGGAGTGAGTCTGATTGGTGAGTGGTATTTATTCATCCTGGAGGATAAAGTGTGAGCCTGAGATCCTGGAGCTCACATTTCTTGCTCATGGCCAGTAGGTCGTTGTAGCTCTGGCACAGAAGGAAACTCCATTCTTACAGTACCCTTCAGCATCCCAAAGAATGGGCTAACTTGACCCATGCTTCATGGGAACAGCCCTGTGTGGCATCACTGGAAATGCTCTTCACACTTTATTCTCCATATAGAACTGCAAGGAACACTTTGCTTTAAAAATCCTTTGTGAAATTATATTTCCATCAAACTATACCTCATGGAAATATATCATCCTTAAGTATTAATATTTTTTTGGCACTGAAACCTGCTTCTAGATTTCTATGGGATGTTACTGTACCATGGCATTACAGGCAAAGGAATGTAGAGATGTGTTGGGTACATGGTAATTTGAAGAGGGATCTGTGGTTTGGTTTAGGGAATGTAAACAGCAGCTGGCAGAGGTTGAACAGACACAGGGACAGCCAGCAGGACAGATCAGAGTGTTCCACAGCACAGTAGCATCAAGCATGGCCTGATGAAACAGTTGCATATTCCATGTAACTCAGCCTAGGCTCCTCAGAGAGCTCTGTGTGCTTCAAGAAAACAACTCTGCTGGGTGTGATTAAGGAACATTTCTGTACTGAATGTATGGGGAGCTCTGCTCTCTCTCACTAGGGATTTGCCACCTTCTTAAATGAGCTGCTGTACCTTGGTTGAACCTTTTAGCTGGTGCTGCTAGTCAGAGGATCTGGTATGAAGTCACAGCAGCAGTGGTTGGTGTTCCTTCTGTTCCCTGGGGTTGCAGGACCTTTGCTGTCTCTGAGAGTTAATGGCACAATGCTTGAGAAGAGTCATAGTCCAAAGACTAACTCCTCAAATCAAAGATCCACCCAGAAATGTCTGGCTTTTGCTGTATGAGTGAAATCACCTTTGTCCTCCCACTGTTTGGAGGGAGGGCTTTGCAGCATGAGTGTCACTGTTTCAGTTCTGAGAGGACAGGTTGGTTTGTTGGGTTACACCACGTGGCCACAGTGAGCTCACCACAGTTTTTAAACAACTACTTGGATTCACATGGGGTGGGGTCTCAAAGAATTCCCTGCTTTTACCCTGAAGGATTCATCTTGATTGAGAATCATCTTTTGACTTGGTGTTTTAATCTGGATTCCATAGGGGTCAATGTTGTTGCATTGTAACTCTGTTCCTTTTTTCCTCCTCTCCTTATGTCTTGCATTCCTGCCCCAGATGACTTTACCTGACACCTTAATTAGAGTCCCCCTGGTAATTTTTTTTCATTTTTGTACTACTCTTCTCTGTCATGCTCTGTGCCTCCCACTAGCAATGCATCATTTTATGGAATATTTATCGTGAAAATCAATTAAGATTTTTTTTTTTTACAGTGTCTCTCTTATATGGCTAAGAGCTGTTAATGCAGAATTAAGACATTGTTGAGACATTCTAAAGAGAACTGGCAATGTTGATTTTGGATATGTAGTTGAATACACAGTAATGTTACAAGAACACTTGTTCATCCTCCAACAGAAGGGTGGCAGAGCGAGAGCTGCCAGAGAGCAGCATGCTCCTGCAGCCATGGGAGAGCCAGGGAATGCCTGCCCCTTTACAGAACTATTTGAAATAGGCTTTAAATAGCCCCTTTTTGGTTGTTTTTTTTTCCTCTCCTGTTGCTTTATTGCAGGGATTCCAGGGCTTTGGCTTTGGTGACGGCGGGTTCCAGATGTCGTTCGGGATCGGGGCCTTTCCCTTCGGGATATTTGCCACAGCCTTCAACATAAACGATGGCAGACCCCCTCCAGGTACCACCCACCCCCCTGCTCCTGCCAACAACAGGAGCTCACTGACTCCCTTGTGCCAGGGCAACAGATACCCTGCCAAGTGCCAGAGATGCTGAGCAGTCGGGTAAATGGGTGCTGGAGAGAGAACAGCCTGAGGGGAGACACCCGTAGCCTGTGGCACACACACCACAGCAGGGCTCAGAGGAGAGTCTGACACTTACCTGTGATGCCATGTCATGGGGGGGTGGTGGAACTGAAGAGAGACAGTGGCACTGCAAACTCCTCCCTGTTCATTCAGGTGTCTCCTCTGGTCCTCCAGGGGACTCCCTCTGCAAAATGAGACAAATTGGACTGGAGTTTCTAGCAGTAACAAAAAGGAGTCAGTAGGGATGTGTGAAGGAAACATGTACTTGAAAACAGCAGGAAAGGACAGTTTCCTGAAGGATGAGAAGGAAAAAATTATTCTAGCGCTCTATACCACAAAATAGTGACAGCAAAGATTGTTCCTTTTTCCTCTGTATTCTACTGGGAACTTTCTGGTGAAATGATGTCACTGTTTTTAATGAAGAAAAATCAGTTGGGTTACTCCAGGGAAATGGCCTTGCTCTCTAAAAATGAAGTAGACCCCAGAAAACCTCCTTTCCACCTGCACTGTAGACAAATTGAGTCTGTTTCAAACAAGAAAACCTACTGCTTGGGATTTTCTGGGCTTCCTCAGTGGCAGGTGGTGCCAGGCAAATCATCTTCTCTGCTTCCTGTGGCATAGGAATGAGGAGAAACAGCAGCATATTCTTCATGTCACACCTGTGTTGCCAAGGACCTGTGCTGTCATTGGGTGAAATTAACTTGCCTATTAACTCTACCTGAGTGTCCACTGGAAATTTGTGTGGAGGTGTGACTGAGCCAAGGAGTATGTAAATACAGGTTGTAACAGTTGTAATTTAACCAACTCCTTTATCTGCTTTTCATCTCTGGATTCCAGCTCCAGAAAGGCAAGGCTTGAGCTTTAGAGCTTGTGTGCTTTTTATTAGTTCTCTTGGTCAAGGCTACAGAAGCAGCTTTGACCATTTTACCATTTCCTTGTTCAGAGGGGTTTCATCCTGATGGGGAGGAGTGCTGGGGTGGAGGTGGGAAGTGAACTTGGGATGGAAACAGTGAACTTAGCTCAGCAGTCAGCAGTGGACTTGGCTCAGCACTGTCCCTAAAGTGCTCTGAGCAGACCTAGATGTACTCTAGCACTCCACACTGCCTGCTACTGTTGGTCATGAGCAGGTTTACCATCAGTTCTGCCTCAGGGAGCTGCTGCTTGTCTTCCCCTGGCCAGTCTGAGGCTAGGAAATGGCAAGTTTCTCACCAGATTCCTCCCATCTGTTTCAATTTAGGAATATATGTTCAGAATAGACATGATTCCACTAAGAGGAAGGAGCTGAAGTGTTTTTCTAACTTCCTGTTTTCCAGCTGTTCCAGGGACTCCCCAGTATGTGGATGAGCAGTTCCTATCCCGCCTCTTCCTGTTTGTGGCTCTGGTGATAATGTTCTGGCTGTTGATTGCATAGATCTTTTCCATTATTCTGTATATTCGTGGCCACCGAGGCCACTGAAACTGACAAACTGCATCCCCATCCCATTTGAAACCACCTGGTGTCTGGTTCCCGGTGTCTGGTTCCACAGCTAACACTGGGCTTCGGGAGCTGCTGGTGC
>VYZU01025904.1:0-16415 GCA_013401355.1 Ceyx cyanopectus | reverse complement strand
CACCTTTCTATTTTTAATTGATGTTCTCCCATGGATGTTATGTACAGAACTGGCTCAGATTTGAATACTTGCCTTTTCAGTATCTGTGTGTTTATAGGAGGGCCTCTTTGTTGGGAAGAAAGAGTGGAAACACAATAGTTTCTTTAACCTGTCACTGGTTGGTTTGGAGAAATGTTCTCAGCACCTTTTTCTTCTCCCCAGGACTGACATAAAGCAGGTCTCTGGGGCCCAGGACCTGCAGGTTTTTTGTCTCTGTATCTTTAGATGCACTAATTTCACTGGAAAGGGATATACCCATGGAAAACCTTCTTGGATTTAGATTTTTCACTTCATTTACGATTTTAGTTTCTTTATATGATAGATTTGGAGGGAAAAAAAAAAGTGTGATTAATGTATTGTTTGTTCCGCCTTTGTTTTCTAGGGTATTCAGATTTTAAGCTTATTTTCTATCCCACCTCAGCCTATTAGGAATACCCCTTTGTGAATTAATTTAGCTGGGAAAAAAAATAATTGTTGCTGCTGTGGACTGACTTCTGGCAAACAATTAGTGGCTAATTTTGGGTTATTTGCCAACATAGCCTTACTTGGTAGTTGAATTAATCCGTTATATCTTTAGTGCCTCCTTTCTGTAGCCATTTCTGTGGGTAGTTTATTCCTGTTGTTACTTCCCACTGACTATGAAGCATCTCATTCATGACAGATAAGATCTTAGGGGTTTGCAGGCTGCTTTCTTCACAGCACAGAGTGGTTTACTGCAGTGAGGTGCTTGCTGGGGCACAGCTGGGCTGCTGGGCCAGTGGAGCATGCTCTTCATTTGATGGGGAGGAGCTGGTGTGAAGTGGGTAAGAGTTGAGAGGTGTGATCCTGGAGTGCAGGAATGAGAGCCCTGGGGTGTAGGGGTGGGGTCAGTGAGATTAGTGCCTTTACATTGCTTTGAAAATGCTTGATTCATAACTAGCCCAATTTATGAAGCTGCTAAGTGGCTTTCTACCTTCTGCCAGACTAGTCTGAGTGAACAGAAACCATTCCAGCCTCATGAGGGAGGGAGGTTTCTAGTGTCTTAAATAAATTTGGAGAGCTTGTGTTGCTAATTTATGTTTATAGTGTAGTACACACATACATATATGTATGCATATATTTATGTGTATGTATCTACAGTGTTTGCCCACAGTAAATCGAAGCCCTTTCTAGGAGCCCTCTGACATACTAAAGCCCTAAAGGACTTGCAGCTCTTGACAATGAAGTTATTGAGAGTATTCTGCATTAAATAGGCTAATCTCTCAAAACATGCAAAATTAAGTATTCTAATCTCCCTTTCAATTGGCACATTTTTTTCTATCTTAAAAAGACAAGTCCCACAGCATTAGTACAGACTCATGCAGTATCAAATAAATGACCATGACTGTGAAAATAAAAATGATTGAGATGAATAATTATCCCAGTTCTGATTTCAGCTTTAGCATTGTTTACACACCTACTAACAACCCCATGCCAAGTCAGGACTAGTGTTGTAACTTTAATTTACCAGTTGTACAGTGGTTTTGTATCTGACATGTATTCAGGCACTTTGTCTAGTGGCAATAGCAGCACATAGAGGAGCATGACATGAAGAATCATATACTGTGACAAAAACCAAGGTAAAAAAGGTAACAAGCATAGCTTCCATGTGATCTAAAATACTGAACACTTCAGAAATGAATTGTCTGTGAAATGTTCAAAGGGTTGACTGGGAAGCTAGAGGGGGAAAAAGAAACTCCTATTTTCTCTGCTTCAGCACTTTGTTCTCACACTGCACTCTTCCATTCATAATTATAATTAAAAATGAGTAATCATTGCTAAAAACTAATTTATTTTTACCAGATAAAATCCTGGTCTCACATGATTTAAAACACTTCTACTTGGAAAGGAGAAATCAATGATTGCATCACATTCTCAGAGACCTGTGGGTAGTCTGCTTCTTTCTGTGCCATAGTTTATTAGAAAATACCTTTCCTAACTTAAAACCCTTATTTTCACCTTTGGAGAAATCAGATCAAACCTTTTACTGCATTGTGCTATCTCATTTATCTCCCAGCAGTGGGAAAATGCTTAGCAATACAAAAACATTACTATTTTTGTACTGATTGTTCAAGTTCAAGCATGGAGGAGTGGAGGAGGGAGAAGTACTCAAAATCCTTAGCTAAAGTCAAGTCTTTCTTAACATATTTACAGGTGTTTGAGAGGAGCAAGATTTAATTTATAATGCTAAGATAGTTATCTTAAGATAAATTTTAGTGTGCACTCAGGGAAATGCTTCACTGTTTGCTGGCACCAATAGGATAAGGCTGTAGAAAAGGATCACAGCCTCTCAAAAGCAGCACAGAATTAACATTTTTAATGTTTCATAGGAATATTATTACACTGACACTGTTTGGTTTTGTGGGTTTTTTTCCCCATGATCTCTTACTTGTGGGATAAATGAGATTCTCATTATTCTCATTTCAGATACTTGTACTCAAAGCAATACCATTCAAAATGTGTCATGTTTGGCCCATATCACAAAACTTGAAACTCTATTGCATTCTGTAATTTGCCTATCCTTTTCCTTTTAGTATATAATTCTAATATCACTAACCTGTGAAGAATTAGTAGAATAGGCACTTAGGAAAATGTTTGCTTCAAACCAGTTAAATATATATTTGTTTTAAAAAAACCAACTGTAATCCATTCCCCTCTTGAGCAGATGCTACACAACTTGAATTTCATGTGATATGACTTTCCCTTGGATGTGTAAAAATGGTGCTGAACTTGTTTTATTGGATTACATCACTGAGTCAGGTATTTAACTTCAGGCTTAAGAGGGCAAAAGGTCCTAGTGATTCACTGTGCCCCTTGCTGAAATACTGCCTGGAAGATGTCTGCTTATCAACCCGCTAGAGGGTAAGAAATCATATTTTTATGTGCAGTTAGTTTGCAACCTTTCAATGCTCCCTGTGCCTCACATCCCTGATGTCTTTTTCAGATGTCACTCTGAAAATGTCATAGATCAAATCCTTCAGTAAGGATGTAACACAGAGCAAACCTGATTTGTTATGACTTTAAGGCTGATTTTGTTGAGCTGCACTCTTTCTGTTGCCAGAATATGGCTTCTTAATCTGCATAAAGTGATTTTTGATTTGGCTTTTTGCCTTGCTTCATTATGTATGGACTCAGCATAAAAATGCTCCTCACTAGTAGAAAGAACACTTCTCATATAATATGTCCTTAAATAAGGGATGAGTGACAAGTATGGACCTACACTATACTTCCAGGGAAATACCTTCTTGTATTCCCTCCAGCTAAATCTACACTAATAAAGCCTCCCAGGAAGGAAAGGAGTTTATAACTCTGTTTATTCATATTTTACCAGTTACTCTGTCAGGCCATTGAAAGTGGTTTCCCCTCAGAATCCTGTTTTCAGATCAGCCAAACTGAATTTCACCCAAGCCCTCTTAGAAAATGTCACAGATGAAGGATAGCAGCTGTTAGCTCAGGTGATTATTCCTATCAGTGGCATCAACAGCACTGCTGTGACTTGGGTTGTTTTAATGCTGCAATATGGAGACTTGACTCTAGATCCTAAGAAAGCTTGCATATGCAGGGAAAAACTATGCTTGGATTTTTGGATTGAGGAGCTGCAGATAATAGAGCATCAGTTAAACTACAGGATAATGCTTGTTTAGATAATACTGGTTTCTTTGGTTTGCTTGGTTTTATTCTTTTTTATTATTATTATTGTTACAGCACACAATAATTATAAATATAATAAACTGCATTCTAAAAAAAAAAAGGAAAATTGGCTGCCCTAATGCTTCTCTCTGGAAGAAGCTGGGGACTTGTGGTTTTTTTTTTCCATCTGGCCATTATGAACCAGTGAGGGGTGTCTATTGTGACTTGTGTGTGTTTGTGGGTACATTACACAGGGTTAACTTGAACTCTCTTGGTTCATGGCTTTTTGCTGCCAAATGAACCAAAATTGACCTGTCGTATATCATTCAATATTCTGGTTAAACCATGAAGAAACCTTTTTAATTCTTTACATTTCAGTCTGCCTTGTACAAACCCTTTGTCTGGAAGGGTTTATGAATTTTCTATTTGAGACAAGTGAGGGAATGCAAAAGATATTCCCCTCACCAGCAAATTCATTTCTACTATTATTTAATCACAGTAAGTTTTGCTTGTATAGCTTATAAACAGTGTGGCAGTTAATTACAAAACCACTCAAGTAATTGTTACTGCAGAAGCATAATATGGTGAAAAAAAGTATTAACCTAGCAAGCCAAAAGTAAATGAACCAACAGGATAAATAAACCAAAACTCTCCTCAAAAAATAATTTTTGTGTTTGTTTTTTTTTTTAAGAATTTATTCGTTCTATTCCCACTCTTCCCCAAGTACTGTCAAAAAGTTGGCTAGAAAACAAGGTGTTTTTTCCCCAGAAATGTAATTGCAGAGGGCATCTCATTTGCAGATGACTTGTGTGAGTGAATACGTTAGTGAAATACGCAGCAAGGGAAGATGTTAAATGGAGGGGTGGTGAGCAAGCTCTAGAGTGAGAGCTGTCAACTCATGTGTTGCAAGTTTAAACAATGAAGAAATCTCCAGCTCTAACCCATCTTACCTGTTTGACTTCAGTTGTATTCTTGACCCCACTGAGCCCAAAAAGATGTGACCACGTTGATACTCCTTTTCCATCCAGAATCAAAAAGAGCTCACAAGGTGAGAAAGGCTTGAATGTGGGGACAGAGGTTTTCAGTATGCAAAGTTTATGAATGAAAGGAGTTTGCTATTATTCAACAAATACCAATATCAAACTCATTTTTCTCTGATATTATCATCAGGTCAGTGAAACTTGGTTTATTTTTCTACTAGTCTAAACCATGTTCACTTCTACATAGATACTCATTTAAAAAGTAGGAGTGAGCATGTTTTAACATGACAGATTCAGAGCTGTGTATAACTGACATTTCATGCATATTTTTGCCTATAGACATCTAGCAGTTCTGTGATAATTTTTCTTTTAGAAATTTTACAACTTTGCCATTTATGCAGAGTAAAAACATCTCTTAAAGGTTTTCCTAGCCAAACCCATCTTCTGTTTTTAGCATTATACAGGAAAATGTATCCAATGAGAGTAGAATTTTCTTTCTGTTGGCTTTCCCATCAAGGTGATTTTTATTTTCCTGTACTTATGAGGTGTACCATGTAATTGTTCCATAATATGAAGATGCAATATAATTTCAGTGCTAATTACAGAGAATGCTTATTAGAACAACAATGGATGTCCAGCTTTATTCTCTTTCTTGCCTGATCCAGAATACAGTCTTTATTTTGAAGACTTATTAAAAACACAACAAATACCCTGCACTGCTGCAGTGCCACAGCTTGCCTGGGTTTTAAGCCATGGTATGACACATAACACAGACTATTATTTTTAATATATTTTTACTTTATAGCTCTGCACACCTCTTTTGAAACTCTGTTCCATGGGGCTATGTTGAGAGGAACTGTTAGGTTCTGCTGCTATTAGCCTTTCATTTCTCCATTTGTGTTTGGGAAAATGTTGAGTTTTGGAAGAACAAGCTGTTATGTTCTTACTTCTTGTAATACTTTGTGCTGAGTAGAGGATGTATTTTGCAGAAGGAAGTAGCAAAATAATCACCCACTGAAGCATTCATTCAAGTGAGCTCTTAGGGAAGAGCTGTATCAGAGAAATGATTGCTGTGTTCCACTGGAATCTCCCCAGTAATGTTTGTCTAGAATGACATTTGTTCCTTTCCCTGCCTGCTGTGTGTGTGCAATTCAGACACATTACACAGTACTCAGGCTTCCTCCAGAGCTGAACTGAAAGGTCTCAACCACAGGCTAGGAGAGGGAAGGGAATGCTAGATATGAAAACAACACTTGGTATCAGAAAAAAGATTTGCAAGGGGGCAGAAAGGACATCTAAAATACCATATTTTCCAAGTTAGGTTTAAGGTGATTGGTGCTGCTGTGTAGCTGTTTCAGATACTGCCCCAGGCCTTGAGTGCAAGAGGCACTTTCAGAGAGCCAAAGTGGTGTGCCAAATATTGCTGCCCCTTCCTCAAAGGGAATTTTCAACAGACCCTAAAACATGAGTGTAGAGTTTATTGCATCTCTACATTTCTTGGAATATTCATAGTAATTATTAACAGTAGTCGTTGATTTGGGAATCTGGATGTTTTATCTGTCAGCTTAAATGAAGTTATTTAGTGATGAACTCTTGTTTAAAACCCGATCTCAGTTTCTTACCACAATTACATTCCTTGGACAAATAGAAAATCAGAGAAGTCATAGATAAAATAAATACACTAAGTATTGCCAACTTAAGCTTTCAGGCTTAAAGATTCTCCTAAAAAAGAGAGCCAATTTCAGTGTAAACTATATGCAGTAGCATGAAGGCAACCCAATGCACTGAGGACTGCTGAAGGATGTTGCTGTGACACTTAAAAATATCTCTGTAGCCAACAGTGTTACAGTGAGATGAATAACAATAACCATAGCATGATTTTATTTTTTCTTTTTATACCTTTGAAAAAATACTAAAGAAGAAAGGAAAGGGATGCTGAGCAGAAGAAAACGGCAGTAGTGAAATCTGTCTCCAGTGCCATAAATGAACTACTGACCTCACTGCTTACCCACACTTAGAGTAAATTCAGTGTAAATTTAATCTTGTAGAAGAATGTGCCAGAAGATGCAAATTGATGCATCATCTCTGGCCAGTGGGCCAGAACTCTGCAGCCTGAGAGAAAGCTACCAGCAGCCACTGTGGCTCCACCAGTGCCTCTGCATCCTGTCAGCTTGCTCACTCAGTAGCAGCAGAGCTACCATGGAATATGAAGGGTAGTTTGTGTTGGGGTCTCCATTGTCTCCTCATTCCCAGGGGATGCAGCTGTTGCATTGCACTGGAGAGTGTGTGTGAAGTCACTCCTGTCTCTGGTGGAAATGTCTTTTACTGAGTGGAAGATTTACAAAGGACGAGTGGGCTTGGTAGTGATAAGTTTCAGACACTTCCAAGGAGTCTAACTGTTGGTTTTGTACTCCCAAATAAGCATCATTTGGTAAAACTTCAAGGACATGCTGCATAAATATAGTGCCAAGATGAAAATAAAGCAAAATGTGTTAGCCTTTGAAGAGGTTGTTACTGTAGCTCTACAGAAAGGTGAGAAAATGAGCAGATAATTGATTCAAAACTGCTTTTAATTAGGTGTTATCCATGTTTGTTTCCCCCCTTTAGGGAGGAATGTTTCAAATATATTCACTTTCTAATTTCAAAATTTCTGTCTTTATCTTTTTCGTATTGCTTCCTATTATGTATAATTTTTCTTGGATATCACCAAACAGTGCATAAAATATTTGCAGTAACACTACTGTAGTTAATTGCTTGAGAATTAAGTATTTCACAAATGTAATACTTTTTGCTGGCAGTTTTTGTCCTTCATAAAGCAATTTTGACTTAAATAACAGACAAGAAAGCAAGGGGTAATATACTCTTCTTTATTTAGATCCAAAGATAAGTGAGATCAAGAACCTTTCCACTTTTTTCCTATTGATGATCACGTTCAGTAGAGCAGTCTGAGTCATGCCTGAATGTGACTCATTTGAATATTTTATTAAAATAACTGCATTATTTGTACTGTTTGATGACAAAACTGCACGACACATTTTTAACTGCCCATCATTCTTAATTAACCCCTCAGCAAGATCTGTCCTCTTGTTCTCTGTACATTTTGCTTCAAATCTCTGTGTTTTATAATGAGTTATGTCTGTCTTGGGTTGTACTATGAGCAGATGGAAGTATTTATTTTTAGAACATATGAATCTGACAATTTATTTTAATATCTTACCAAAATGCACTGTTTCCTCTGGACTTAGATGGTAGAACATGTGATGAATAGTGTTGCTTTGCTCACATTTGAGTC
Source organism: Ceyx cyanopectus (assembly GCA_013401355.1). Classification (NCBI taxonomy): domain Eukaryota; kingdom Metazoa; phylum Chordata; class Aves; order Coraciiformes; family Alcedinidae; genus Ceyx; species Ceyx cyanopectus. Next base: position 8,456 of record VYZU01025904.1, on the reverse strand, counting down.
AGAGGGCTTTAAGAAGTCTGGGAGGACAGATGGGAGGTTGCTGCTGCTTACTTCAGAACTTCTAAGCCTGGGGCTTAGACCTACGTGTGAGAAGAGGGAGTCAGAGCAGGGATGCTGGGACCCTGCAGCCCCAGCACAGCACTGGTAGACTGCAGTGGGGAGGAGCAGCAGGACAGACAGGCCTAAGTGGTGACAAGGTGAAACTTTCTTGGAGAGAGGCAATGGTGATTTCACCATTTCAGCAAAACTGGGATTTCCTATCAAGTTTGGTACCATCAGGGTATCCTATGAATCTATGAAAGGAGAAGCTACACCAATGGGATAATTGAGCTTTAAGTATGGGAATGTGGCAAATGACAAAGGAACATGGTATTTTTCTTTGTGTTTGGCACAATATGCAAAAGAAAGGATTTGATTCTTGTTTGTCACACCATTTAAGAAGGGCTGTTCTTCAGCTCAAGTTTGTAATTTTTAGGTAGCTGGGTAGTCACAAATCTAGCCTAGATTGGCAACATAGGCTTACTTGTGGGGAAATAATTTCTGCTCACTTCCCAAAGGACAGGTGCTCCCATAACAATAAACAATAAATTGCTTAATCATAGTGGGATTTTAAGAACTGTGAAGCTTTGGGGATTTTTTTTTACGTATCATTCCCAGTCCAAAACAAAACACTTAACCTTTGCCACTGAAAACCATATATCACATTAAAGATGTTTGAGGGAAGCCTAATTGATGTAAAGCCACTATTTTCTTGGATAAAAATGTGTTAGGAGGATACCCAGCAGCCTGTATCAGTTCTACTAACAGAGCTACATGGACCTGTAGCAGCCAAACTAGGTCTGTGTTTGGCCTTCGCTGCTGCTGAACACATGGAGAGTAACAGCTATTAGGAATTGTTTATTGTCTCAAACAAAACCAGATGATTTTTAAAATCAGCTGAAATTTATAATGGGAACAAATTTTGTGCAAATAAAATGTTTATGTGGAGGACAAATTCCATTAAATTTGACTGAATATTTGTTGCTGTAATGGGACTGGTGCACAGTGGAAATTGTCAAGGTGCTGTGGCTTTTATTTATAAACCATAATGTCTTCCAGTCAGGAAGAGAGTGGGCTTTAAAAAGTCTGTGCCATTAGGTTATTGTTTTTTGCAATCCTTTGGAACAAGTAAGAAAGTGAATACATGTTTTTTTACAACTGGAATTTATGTTCCAAGAACCAATATATTAGATGTGTGTGACAAAATCCTCTTCCTCCCTTCCCTTTTACCTTGGTGAGTATTGCTGGAGGCCCAAGGCAGCAGCAAGGTATTTCACACGTGGGTAGCCGTGGCTGCCAAGGCAGTGAGCTGGGGCAGAGTGTCAGGATGATGAAGCAGCTCTGCACGGAGCCTCATCTGCAGAGGAGGAAGGTGGCAGTGAGCTGTAAGCAGGGGCAGAGGATCCCTGGAGTCATAGATCATCTCTGAAACGCACTGGCATGCCATGGATGCCACCTGCAGTGCTAGCTGGGGCTCCTGGACTCACGGGGGTCTGTGTGATCTCTGGAATTGTTCCACCACCTTCAGTAACCTTGTGGAAATCCTGTTTAGCTGGAATTTGCAGCAGGGAAGCCTAGGAAGTTAAGGTATATTTAAAAGTGTAAGTTATAGTAGCTATGCTGCTAGTGTGTGGAGTGTTTAGGGTGCTGCTCGGTACCATAACATTGTTCATTGCCATAATTATTACATATATAACAGGAAGAAAGAAAGGTTGGATTTTTCTTTTCTCCTGCTGATAAGGAAATAAATCAGAGGTTTTAACAGATTAGATTTAAATCAGCTATTGTCATTTTTCTAGTGGAGATGTTGACTGAGTCAGTATGTGATAACACAGAGTGACCAGAGTATATCTGTTATTTCTTCTCTGAACCACACTGTGCTGCAGTGCTGGGTGCTGAACTGCAACAGCCTTACCTCTCCCCGGGTTATTTACATACTATTCCAAACTCTCCATTTAGTGACTAGCTTTGATATTCTCTTTAGGAAACCAATCTGATGAGATATTAATTTCCTTCCTTCCAATTTTCCACCAGTTTGCTCTGCTTTGCAAAGCTAATTGTAATCATTCCAACAAAAAAGTTATTTTCATTCAGACTTATTTTTAAATTATTTATAGCACATTTTTTCACCCGATTCTTAATTTTCTTCTGCAAAGATACAGGGTGTTGGAAAAGGTTGAGTGTTCAGATGCACTTATACACACCCATTTCACTTTTTGTTTTGAATAGTAAGCAGCAGCAGCAGGAGCTGATACTTGTGAGTTCTGACATAAGCCACACTACGTAGAATGGATTAGAATGAGGACTGGCACTGTTCCAAACTCACTGTCTCTGATTTTAGATAGTAGATATTTTAGATTTTAAATTACATTTTGCCTGAATGCTAAATAGTCGCACCAGTAGGATCTGCAAAATGGTGCTATAAACCTCAACAGTTTGACACTTCCTCTGTCAAAGAAAAAAATAAGGGGGAGGGGGAATAGAGAAGAAAAAAGCATGTTACCTAATGTAGAACTCCCTGTTTTGTTTCCAGCACTGAACTATAATTCAGTTCTTGAAAACTTTTTTTTTTTCTCTCTACTGCAACCTTGGTCAAACTTGGAAGAGTTTAGAGCTCTCAGAGTTTAGAACTTACTCTTTGAAAATTATTGTGTGGAAGGTCACAATGGGATGTGCTGGAGCCAGTGTCAAGAACATTCTAGCCTTTGTTTTCCAGATTGGCTTGGGTGAGTTTGACTGTGAATATTGCATCTTAGTTAAGCCTCATGAGCAGTACTGAGGTTTCCAGGCCTGTACTGTAAAGGTGCAGGCATGAAGGATGGCCATGTGATCCCTTTGGATCTCATCTCTGCCCCTTGTGTGAAAGCTTCAGCAGGGAGATACCATTCATTAAGAACACTCGAGGTTTACCAGCTCTGCTATAATTAAACCTGTTGTGTCTTCTAGGGTTCAGTAATCAAATCAAAATGATAGTTTGTGTTGTAATTGTAATATTCAGAAACAGGCTTCAGAAGGTGTAGGAGAATTCTAATAGTAAATCACACTTTAATTTCCTGACAACAGTGTGAAAAGATGAAGTATGAGAAGCACTTGTAACTGACAACTTGGTGTATATGAGATATTTTTCACCTTTGAAAATACATTGTTTTATTAGCTTCTGTTAAATGTAGCATATAACTGCAACTAAAATAATAATCTGTCTCAGGAAACCTTAAATATGTAGTCTATAAAAACAAAGGTTTGCATAAGACATATTTGGGGGAGTGGTGAATAAATCTGAAGAAAACTAGAAATTTATATATTTTTTTTCATATATACATTATAGTCATGAAATAAGTTATGGAATGTTGTGGGGAACTGTTGCAGAGAAAAATGTTCTGGTAGAACTTTATGCTGGCAAAATGCAAATTATGGCTGACTTTTAAAATTTCATACTTTTAGTCATCTTTTTATTGCCTTTATTTTTTTTTTTCCTCGTGTAATGTTCCATTTAAATATTGCTAGCTAAAAAGAATAAGCTCTAGAACTATTTGGAATTTTCAGGCATTCAAATTGTTGGAGCGAGAGCGAGTCTCATAACAGGAGATGGATGTGGCAGCTCCTAGCCCACTGCTCACACTGTCCCAGAGTGAGAATGCTACATCAACAACAAGCACTGGTTGTGATTCAGAGCCCTGAATAGTCTCTAAAACTAGGATTTAGCAAATTATCCCCATCACTCTCCTGACTAGATTTAGCAAGTGCTGTGAAATAATTAATCAACCCAGTCACCAAAGGGAAGCAGCCAAGTGATTGGCAGCTGTGGATTGAAGAGAGCTAAAGAGTACTGACTGCTGCAGGTAACCAAGTATTACTGTGTCTGTCTTTGTGCTGGGGAAGCTGAAATGTAATTAATTAGAGGGTCTTCTATCAACTAATTTAAACAGGGATAGATTTTTCTCTGAAAGACTAAATAACTTGCCTCCAGAGCTGTGCCCTGCTTGCATGAATCTGGGTTTTTCTTCACTTCCCTGAATTGCCCACCACAAATGGAGTTGCTGGTGATATTTAACTTTCCCTGGAAGTGTTTTGAGCAATACATAAATAACTTTTATGGAACTGTAAAAAGTGTGGCTGGTTATGTGATTGTCTGCCACAGAAAGTTTAGGGACTGCTGGTGTTGAGGTTTGTATCTCCATGAAGTGTGATGTATCATGCACAGAAAAAACATGTCACTACCATCAGCTGAAAGTTTCTAAGCTGATTTTTTGTTGGTTTTGTTTTGTGTGCTTTTGTTGGCTGGTTGGTTTTGTTGGCTTCCCTTCTTTTTTTTTTTTAAGTGTTAGGAGTTCATTTATATAAACTGTCCAACTGAAATGTTAGGGAGAAAAAATGCTGAGATGTCACACTGAGCTTCACAGAGAAGAGGCTCCTGTATTGGCCAATTATGCTCTTGGTCCATGGAAGCATTCTCATACTAGGTAGTTGAAAATAAATACTTTTAGTAAGTGTTTTGAAAGCTTTTGGTTAGTTTTCAGTTAGGCAGATGGAAACCTTGGTGTTGAAAACGTCAATTCAGATCTTAAAAGATTAATGTGAATACTTTGGAAATTTTCACTGCCATAGTTTTGTCAACTGGCCCATGCTTGTCTGTTGGCACAGCTCATCTTTCTGCCCCTAATAGAACAGAACTATCTTGAAAAATCAAGGATATATGTGGTTTTATGTAGCCTTGACAAGGGATAAATGTATATGGCTCCTGTACTGGCCAATTATGCTCTTATGTAACATGCTTCCCAGTTTAGCCTTTATTTCCATTTATATTTTACAGTGCATCAGGGCACTTCAAGTCTCGCGTTATGTTTACATAATAAGCTGTGGGAAAGATGAATTCTGCTGCTTGCTTTGGCTTATAGGAATTAATGAACATTGTGTTTTCCACTGGAAAGGACCTTTGCTGTCTGTTCTATCTTTACTGTGTCTGTTTTGTGGTGATATTGTGTAAAAGCTTCAAAACAATCCTATCTGTGTGTTCAAACATATGGAATGTGGTGATACCAAAATCCTTTTCCACCTTTTAGTAGTATCCCTTTTAAATCACTTTTTGGTTAACAAAGGTGTCTAAAAGGATATTTAAATGCTTGGTCAAGTTAACTTTGCACTTTTTTTGTGCTTACAAGTTTGTTTATTTGTTTTTTTTTTGTTTGGTTGGTTTGGTTTTTTTCTGTGAAAGTTAAATGGTGAATAGGAAAGAGGAGAGCATTGCTTGCTTCCTAGCTTAGCTGCAGTGGACACATGAAAGGCTACATAAAGGTGAGCAGAGGCTCCATTTCTGAATGTTATTTATTTAATGTCCAGGCCAGTAGTGTGTTGTTACCAAGGGGAAAATTTAGGTGGCATTTGCAGTGGCAGGACTCTGTAGGAGGGAAGGTATTCTCATGTTTAGCACNCATAGGCTCCAAATTAATGCAGAGAACAGAACGAAGTAATGGACTTCACAATCTAGAAAAGGTGTATTTTCTTCAAAAGATCAGAAAAAAAGATGAATACATATGTGTTGCAGAAGCAGTGGAAGTACTTTGGGACTGAAAAAACCCCTCTCTCTCCAGTCCTGTCAGAAGAGGGAATAATGAGCCTTGCTACAGCAACACAAATGCTTTTTCCTTTTCCTTCATGGCTGGCATTTTGCAAAAGTGAAGTATCATTGACAGAGAGTTGATTACAGTACCAAAGGAGGTTCATAGATTCCAGCAGGAATGATAACTGTCTGGCTTCTGGAGGCTTCTGAGCTATTTTCAGTCACTAGTAGTGCCATTTATTTCTTGTTTGAGTTTAGGTGAAGCAACTGAAAGCTTTGTACATCCTCCTTAGTCTGTAAAATGGATTTTACAGTGTTTCCTTGATCTTCTCCTATTGGAAACTCTTATGCACATGCAGGAGGACTGCTTGGCTTGGCTTCTGATCTGCATTTTAGCATGAGTAACAACAAATTCCAAGAGGAAAAGAACGATCTTCATTACATGGCTTTAGACTGCTGCACACAGCAACCCTGACCTGACCAAAAGCCCTCATCATCATCTTCCAGAAAATTCAGTGCAAGGGATCTCTGCACTGCCCAGCTCTGGGCTCATTATCAAATCCTTCTCTGTGCAATTAGATTAACTTGAACACACAAGTGCACTAGGGTTCACAGAACATATACATGATTACAGCAAAGTTGCAGTAGATATTAAAAGGCAGCATAGATAAGACATCTGGAAATGCTAAGGCTAAGACATAGTTTTGAACCAATAATGCAACTCTCATACTGCAGATGCTCTTGGTGTAGCAGGAGCTCACCTGTAGTCACAGAAACAAACAGACAAAGGTGTCTTGGTCAAATTTCCTTCCTCTGAAAAATGTGATCAGTCAGGTAACTGTTAAAGGCATGAGAGTTTCTGTGATATAAAGTGAAAAGACACCTCCTCACAAATTAGAGAGAAGAGTTGGGCTCAGAGCCCAGTCCAGCCTGACCTGGGATGTTTCCAGGGATGTCATTTGCCACCTCTACAGCAGGACAGCCTGTTCCAGTGTGTCACCATGCTTGCCATAAAGAAATTCCTCTTTATATCTAGTCTGAATGTACCCTTTTTTAGTTTAAAACCATTTCCCCTTGTCCTGTTGCATCAGGCCCTGCTACACAGACTGTGCCCATCATTCTCAGTGTCACCTCTAAGTATGAAAAGACTGCAGAAAGGCTGCTCTCCACAGAGTCTTCTCTCTTCCAGGCTCAACAAGCCCAGCTCCCTCAGCCTGTCCTCATGGGTGTGTTCCAGCCCCCAATCACCCTTGTGTTCCTCCTCTGACCTGCTCCAACAGGTGTCTGTCCTTCTGCTGAGGGCTCTATACTCTTAATTATTTTTTTCTGTGCATCTCTTTTGTTGTGGGGTTTTGTTGCTTTTTTGTTTGTCTGTTTGTTTTACTTCAGCTGTCCATGTTGTTGAGGAGTTCCTAGTGTGTTCTAACAAAGCCAAGGCTGTGATGATAATATGCATTCTATATTCAAGACTTGAAATCTGCTCCACTTCTCATCCTTCCTCATAACAAGAATAAAAAGAATTAACTGTGTGAAATAGCCTAAGGTGTTATTGCATCAGGTAGAGTAAATAGCAATAGCAATCAGCATTTCCTATGTTTAATATCTCGAAAATTAGTCTATTAACACTGAAGTTATTAGGACATTAAAGAATGCTGAAGTGTGGATTTTCTGAGATTAAAGATCAGTGTGGAAAAGAGATGGGGTTTCTCTTGGAGCTTTTTGTGGATGTTGTTAATGGCAGGGAGATAGAAAGTGCAGAAAGTGGGGTTGGTTGATTTGTTTTTAGGAGAGTATTCAATGGGGTATGGTGAGGAACCAGGAGGAAAGCAGTTTCCAGGGCAGGAAGGTGGCCAGAGCACTGGACTGCAGGTGTTTTATGAATGGCAGATTGCTGGGTTATTATTTCTAGTGCAATTCAAATAGCTTAGAAATTGATTTGGAAATTGTATCTCCAGGTTTGGTGAAGGACAGCTTTATTATTAATTTACATTTTCATTAACTAATTGTGGCAGATGCAAGGAGATAAGCTATTATTTCTCATTTGTATCAGAATTATTTAGAATAATTGCTTTTTTTAACCACACACACAGTAATCAATTGACTCTCTGGTGTTCCTTTTGCTGAAAACCATTATAAGTCAGTAGCATCTGAAAAAATTATTCAATTAGTTTGAGATTATCACTTCATGCCCCAAAGCAGAACTATTAGCTGCAGCTTGGACAGTGCAATATTCCATCAACAATGGAAAAAAAAAAAGTTGATTTTTCTAAACTTCTGTTTAGGTTAGCTACTGAAAGCTCCAGTCACGTTGCAATTCTGTATTTTATTTTCACTTTTTGCAGTGTATATTTGTGTTCTTTAGTTTTGTGTTTAGATACTAACAGTTCCATGTATACACAGGCCTTTTGTATTGCTTTAGGAATTCTGAGGACTGTAGTCTTCACTTAGAGCTTGAATGAAAATGTATTTTAAAATCTCAGTTCTTCAGTGAAGTAGCCATTTTGCCACTGTACGTTTGTAATGATGCTCCTCTCCAGTGCTCTGCTCTGCAGTATTTCTCAATTACCCTGTTTCAAACAGTGCCTCGTGTGTATAGAGATCTGTAAACATCTCCCTTTCAGTCCCTCCAGCTGCTGAAAGGAACCAACTCTTCTTGTTTCTGAACCTCCCTTTCTTTTATCAAGAGACCAGCATAAATATTTTTTTCCATGAACAGGTATTAACTTTGTCATCTGTTGTTTTTTTTTTTTCTTTTTCTCTACTTTTTTTTTTTCTATATTTCCTGATCTTAATATAACCTTGGTGGTTTGCTAACCTGCAAACAGAGCATGTAGAGGTGATTTATATTTTGTAGCCACTG
>VYZU01025900.1:0-38139 GCA_013401355.1 Ceyx cyanopectus | reverse complement strand
TCCACCACCACCACCCCCCTTTTCCTTTGCTGCACATTGTGAACTCCAGGCTGCTGCTCAGAGCTGGCAGAGACCTTTTAAAGGCTGAAACGGAGCTCTTGTCTGGGGGGATGGAGGTGGGAGGGAGGAGGTGGAGTGGGAGCAGTGACAGGTAAAAATAACCACACTTGGCCTGACGTCGCTCCCAATTAAGCCGATGGGAATTTTGCCCAACATCCTACAGCAGCAAGATCCACACACACAAAGTCCTCCACTGTATTAACCAGCCTTATGATCATGGGAGAAAACTCACAGATACAATGAGCTTCTCCCCACTGTGCCATGCTGGTGGGTGTTTGAGCATCCCATTCACCAGGGCCAGGTGCTGCAGAGGCTGGGGACACTGGGTGGGTGGTCACCAGACCCACGGCACCACATCCCCCCCGCTCTAGGCACAGCAACTCCCCAAGGAGCTCAGCAAGACTTGCCAAGGAACGGTTTATCTGCTCAGACAGTTTCACATCAGCTGAAACTAAAGTGTAAGTGGTTTTGGGGAGGATATGGAAAGTGTTGAAGAGTAGAAACATTTCATTCTGACACTTTCCTGAACAAAAAGCGCTCTGCCTTTTCACAGTGTAGAGCTGCCTTGTGAAACTAAGTCCAATTTATTTTAAGTGGAAAAAAGAAAAAAAGGAAGGAAAAAAGGCAAGCCCAACCTGAAAGTAAAACATATTTCTGGGGACAAATAGGATATTGCATTTCATCCTGTCATTAACACTTACTCCCATCTTCGGGATTTGCCAACCAAATGAAAATCTTCTTTTGTGGTGCTGAATGTAAAATCCTTCACAGACACCTAGAAGCTGTTCTGCATCAGGTTCATCACAGTTCACCTTTACAGGAGCCAATGCCAGATACCAACAACACTTCAACTGATGTAAGCAATTCTAACTTGCATTCAAACATGAGTAACTACCAGGAGAAGCGAGATCTGCAGATAATACAAGGTTTGAAGGAAAAAGAATGTTTCACTCCTTATCTGAAGGCCAGTGCAGCTTTCAAGCCCACAAGCTCTCCCTCAGAGCTGAAATGGGACAAGCAAACCTCAGGGCAAGGAGCATCCCCCCCATGCTCGCTTCCCAGGGTCAGAGCAGAACCAGAAGGATGGAGATGATGCTGACCCTGCAGGTTTGTAAAAAGTGCTGAGCACCCCCCACCACGCACAGCACAGCCTCACTGGCAAGGGGACAGCATCCTACACCCTGCCAGCATCCCTGACACCCTGTTGAGGAGCACCCTGAGGGAGGTACTGGGAGGTCTGCACCCCAGGGGAAACATTCTCAAGCATAAGGAATTACCTCAGAGCTGGGGTTGGCCACCCCCACACCTGCCAGAAAACTCAGCATCATCCACAGGAGTTTTCCTGGCTTAAAGTTTTGTGACAATCTGAATGTCACGGGTAGAGTTTTGAGCCCGGCAGTTCCAAGCTGTTCGATGCAGGCTGGGAGCTGCAAAGCATCTCTGCATTGACGTCAGCACCTCAAAGGTACCGTCAAACCCGCCCAGCACTTGACACCCAGGATTAACACGGGGCTCCCGCCTGGAATTGCTCTTGCTGGGAATCCAGCAGCTCGGATGAGACCCATCCCTGGTGCAAGGATGCTCCGTCCTCCCCGACCGCTCTGCAAACCAGGAGAGCTGAGCCACCCCACCAAAGTCTGGCTGCTCCATCTGCTTCAGCCAGGCTGAGAGAGAGAGCTCGGAGAAAAGGTCAAGGCTCCGCTCCCAGCTACGCCCCGCGGCGCTGCCGACGCGCGAGAATCTCCCAGACAGATGGCGGGAAGGGGAAGAGCCAGGAGGGAAGAAGGAAGGAAGGGAACAAGTTCAGGACAAGAACCCATGAGCGGCGAACTCCCCGCGCAGCCCAGCGTGCCGTGGGATAAAAATATGCAGCTTACCAGCAGCACGGAGGGACCTGCAGGGAGGCCTGCCACGGGTCCCACCTGCAGCCACCAGCTAACGCTGCTGCCCTGCTCCTCATCCCATTCCCAAACCCTTCCTTCTGGGGCTTTTCCATCACCTCCTCACCACTGCAGCATCTCCCTTCACTGTTCCCTGACTACACTGGCCACCTTTCCGACATCAGATCGTCCTCCCTCCCCTCCAGCCAGCCTCCTCTCAACATGCTGTGGTTGGGAATTTCTGAAGGCTGAAGGTCCCTCCTACACTCTCAACGACATCTGCAAACAGCAGACCCCCCCCCAAAATGCTTCCTGGGGCTGCTTCTCCCCTGGTATCAGTACCAACTTTGATTACTCCGGGGATGCCACAAGAAAGTTAGTTTGCTGCTCAGTTCATCCGAGCTAAGAGTGTTTATTCAGCCTTGCTTTATCAGAGATGCAAATCAAGCACTCCAGATACATATTTTAACACAGTAGGGGGGGAAAAAAACCCCAAACCCTCTGCTACATAGAAAGTTATCAAGTGTCTAATGTATTCACAGTAGCTAAGGTAGGAAACAGAGAGAGATCAGTGAAAAATTATTAACATGTGTCATTGTCACAGAAGTGACACTTTAAAGATAAATCCCCCAAAAGCGAATTCCCTAAATACAGGATCACATTGTTAACTACATTTAGCCCCTGGTTTATATCATCTCTGCAAAGGAGAAGGGGAGCAGAGAAGAGGGGGAGGGTGAATGAGAGAGGCTGCTTCTCCCAGCCTACAAAAAGTTAGTTAATAGAACATTATAGAAATTAAACTTGAAGCCAGAGAATGTACCTCACCTGGGAAAGAGCAAGTGAGAGGACTTAACTCACCAGCAACTCTCCCCTTACACCAGTTCAGGGTCCTCCAGACAGCACAGGGCAAGTAAGGTCATTAGAGTGAAGTTCAGCTTCCAACTGAGCTGAGCTCCAGACCCTAAATCTGAGAGCTAAGCCCCACTGCCTTGGGCCACTAGAGCAAGCAAAGGTCCCACCAGGCCCATTGGCTGCTCCAGAGCAGCTCAGGGAAGAGCTCAGAGCCACCTTCAGCAGCTTGCCGAGGACAGCTGATGGGACAGCTCTGAGTGAGGTGCTACGGCTGGGTCTGGCACCAGCACAGAGCCTGCTGCACCCACCCACCTCCTGGGGATGCTCCATCCATCTGCACGCTGGGGTGGGAGCCACCTTGTCCTCTCCCCATCCGTGAAAAGTGAGGATGTGATTCTCACAGAGGGACACACTGAGGGGTTTTAGGGTTTTTCTTTTGGGCTTTGTTTTTTTAACAAAAATAGCTCATTGGAGATCAATTTAGCTTTTTAATACCTTCCAGATAAGGCAATCTGCTGCAGCAGCAATTCTCTCCCTACCTTAATTAATTTCTAAACATATCACAAGCTGGAAGTGCATGTTTTATGAATCTGGTTGACCTCCTGGTGCAGAAATGATGACACAGATGTTGTGTCTTCTTCATTACCTCATTACTCATGTTGCACCATTATTTTTTTTTCCCCCCAAATTGAGCTGCCTGACAGGAGCTCCAATGCTGCCATCAGCAAGGCACGCTGCAAGGAGACAGAGCAAGGCTCAAGCAACATTTTTCAGCCACCAGAACACCCAGTTCCACCAGAAGCCCCTCAGGACACACAGCCATACAAGCTGGGAGTGCACTGCTGGGAAGGAAGTAAAACCACTGGGAGGTTTTGCACCAAGGAGGACAAAATAATGTTGTGTGGGAAGACAAAACACCACCCAGATGATGGCCAAGCAGAGAGGAACCCCAAAGCTGAAGAATTCCAAATGTGGCTGTGTCCAAAGCCTGTATGATCCCTCAGAGAGCTGTTTGCTGGGAAGGTTGGGAATCACTCCAGCTCTACAAAAGGCTTCAGCCTCCTCTCCTCTTCTGTGCATGCTGGGTTAAGTCCAGATGCACTGGTATGACACTATATCCATCCATGGGAAGGAGAATAACCCCTGCCAGCATGTGCAGATAGCAGGGCACTTGGGCTGGTGAAGCTGTTTGGAGAAGATCCCACAATCCTGCCCATCACACTGCCTGTGTGCCATGAGGCACTGAGGGGCTCTTGCCACCAGGGTAGAGGTGCCACCCACCCACTCACTATGCTTTCTGCAGCCAAGCTGAAGGCCAGGAGCCTAAGGAGATGCTGCCTGCCAGGGGAAACATGGGCAGCAGAGCACGGGGGGGGCCCGTTGTGATACAAGTCACAGGTTTGGCAAAAAAAAGGGAAAAAAACAAAACAAAAAAAAAAAAAACAAACCAAAACCCCCAAACCACAGAAAATAAAAAAACTAATGCATTTTACATTTGTCATGGCCCTCACTGGGTGATGGCAGCTTCAGAAAGGAGACAGCAGCAGCTCCCAGAAGCTCATTTGCTCTTGGATATTCCTGCAGTACTTAAGAGACTAAAGAGCTGCTTCAGCCTGAGGCACAGTGCTGGCCAGGACCCACCCCGCACTGGTCCCACAGGGCCCTCCTCTGCAGAGCAGGAAGATGCTAAATCAGAGCAAGGAGTTTAGGAGAACACTTTCTATCCAGCTCTGAGACTGACAGAGACTGGCACCAGTGGCTGATCATTAGGGAAACATCAGGACACACGAGAACCAGAAGAAAAAAGGAAACTTGTACAAATAAGAGCTAAAAAAAACCAAACCACTAGAGACCTAGAAACCAGCAGCTAACTTGCCTACTGCCAGGAACAGCCAGCAGAAAGTAGGTATTAAAAATAAAAAATACTAATACAAAAAAAAACAGCCCAATGAGGTCTGGTCACCTTTTATTCCAGACTTTGAAAAGCTCCCTTGCAGGTCAGTGGTACAAGGTGAACAAGGCTTTTGCTTGTTCCTTCTCTCAAAAAGCCCAGCTTATTTCTGCCAGAGATGAAGCAAGGGCAGCTCGTGGCTCATTTACAGACCACTCAGCACACAGTCCCAGTCCCCACAAGAAGCCAGAGCTTTTCCCAGCATCACTCACAGAGGCTTATGGGAGGAAAACCCATCCCTTCCCCAGCAGGATGGGATGCAGCTTTGCATCCTCATTCCAAGCCTGCATCCCAGGTACCTGCCAGGCCAGGTGTTGCTGATGGATGGGAGATCCCTACCAGAGATCAGTGAGATGGGTCAAGGCAGAGATAGGGGTCTGTCCTGCCCCTACCCACCCCCTCCACCTCAGAGCCCCCCAAACAATCCCTCACCATGGCAAACACCACTGGACTTGGCCCTTGATCTGCATTTACCAGTCACTGAGCAGTCATTGAACAGACACAGGACAGTGGGGGACACACAACAAATAAATCTCTCTTCTGTTTTGTTAAACTCGGCAATTTACAAAGCTGGAATAATTAGCGGCTTAAAATGTTTTGACACAAGCAGCCCCAATAATCATGATAAATCATATCAGGCATATGCCCAGATCCTTGAAGTGACAGCTGACAAACAGAGCAGTGACAAGACGCTCCATCACGCAGGGAAATCATTGAGTTAATGGAAGAATTATTGCTTCCGAAATCCACTCCAGTCCTATTGTGGGGAACATTCCAATTTATCAAAGCCAAATGAACATTAATTGCTGCAGCCTGGTAAGTTTTCGAGCTGCTGTGACCTTCATTGAATTTTAATCCAAAACAGATAAGATTTACTTCCACACAAGAGGAAACAACACAATTAAACCCAAATGACAGCTAAGATTACGGGGAAAAAACACAACAGGCGTAATGACAAAAATATTGATTTCTTTCTACTTGACACTGGAAAAAAAAAAAGTAAATAAATAAAATGTAGCATTAGCATATTTCTTTTTTTTTTCCCTTTCTCCCTTCTTTTCATTTGGGAGACAAATTTCAGATGCTCAAGCCAAGAGGAAAGGGGTGGCAGACAGTAATGGAGACTGAATTCCCTTAACTGCAGTAATTAATGTTATGTCTCACTGGGGAAAGATTAAGGAAAAACAGTGAGAAAAAAAAAAAATCAAGTATTATTTTCCTTTCAAAGATGCCCTTGAGCTTAAGGAGGGAGGTGTGAAAAGGATCACAGTCACCCAGTGCTTTTGCAGGGGTGGATGGTGGCCTCAGGACACGGGGTCACAGACACTGACAAGCCTCTTTCCTGCTGCACTGGAAGCAAACCCACCTCAAACCAGAGAGCCACGCACCGACAGCCAACATCACTGGAGGGAGGAGTAAATCCAGGATTTATACCCCTTTGGAACCTCCCACGGAGCACAGAGGGGGTCTCAGCTTTAGAGGCAGAGCAGGAGCGACCAGCCAAGTCGTAAACAACTACACAAACCCAAAGCAACGTTCCCGTCAGAGGGAGCTTAGCTTGGAGATGTCTCGCTGTCCAATAAAGCTGTGTAGAGCACTCCCTAAGCATGGGATTAGCCAGATCCCCCAGGCAAACCTTCCCCGGCTTCCTATAACTCAGCTGGAGGATGAGGAGACAGGTAAAAGTGTTACAGCCACTTAAAGGAGATGGAAGGAAGCACTTTCCCCTGTCTCCTCCTGTCCCCCGTAGGGAGATGCTGGGCTGATGATTAACGGGACACACAGACCCTGAATGCCAGGCAGCTCTGGGTGGGCTGAAACTCCTCCCGTGCTCCAGGACATAGAAAGCACACAGGAGCCACTGGGCTTTATGGTAGGAAGCAGCGGGTAAAGTGTTTGAGAAGCTGGACAAGAGAACACGGGGATGTCCAGTTGCATCTCGAGGCAGGAGAAAAGATGGATGTGGCGGGTGCAAGACAGGGGGTACCACAGCCCCCAACCCTGGGATGTGGCACAGCCAGGGAACCCCACTGCAGGGAGGCTGGAGGGCTGGAGTGATGGGACTCTCTGGAATGAGATTTAGCTTGGGTCAGGGAGGAGAGTAAAGGCAAGGGAATGGACTCAGGTGAAATATTTCACCCAAAACACAAAGAATTTAGTGCCATTTTACTTCAGCTTCATAACTCCATGTGGCCTTGAAGGGCAGTGTTGAGGCAGAACTCAACACACACATTTACTTTCTGCTACTCACTCAAAATTTGGCTTGGGTTGACTCAAAATAATAAAAAAAAAATGGCCAAATTTTCAAGTCTGTGCTGCAATCCTGACCCAGGGAAGAAAGACAGGGCTTCTGCCTCTGTGGGGAGACACAGGGCTCCAGCACAGACCCCATCCTGCACCCACATCCCTGCCTGGGACTTCAACTCCCATTTTGAGAAGTATCAGGATTTATCAAGTGGAATTATGGCTCCTTCTATGAAGAAACATTTGCATCTCTCCTGTCTTCCCCTCACAGAAGGGCAGGAGAGGCTCAGGGCACGAGTGAGCTCCCACAAAGCCGTGGATGCTCCCATGCCATCCGCTCCAGCGAGATGCAGCAAAGCACATCTTAGTGGCTAACCCAGGATTAGGGTGCAAAGAGAGTTCTCAGATATAAACAGCAACATCTTCAGCTCCAGCTCACCAGCCCCACTGCTCCTGCTCTCCAAGATAAGTGGATGAAGGCTCTGAGCAGGAATTTCTTAAAGAAACTAGTTTTCCTCTCCAAATCATCAATCCATTACAATCATCATGCTTTTTAGGAAGACCTGACGTCCAGGACTGAATCTGAATCTCTCTCTGCTAAAGAAAATCTGCACTTCAAGCCATTGCTGTAATCACCAGGCTCCAGAGCCAGCAGCTCCCCACAACCACAGGCCACTTCCCCATGGCTCAGATTTGGCCACAAATAGCCCAGCAATCATGGAATGGTTTGGGTGAGAAGGGACCTCTAAAGCCATCTAAAAAGGGACCATCTAGTCCAACCCCCATGCAGTGAGCAGGGATATCCTCAGCTAGAGCAGGTTGCTCAGAGCCTTGTCGAGCCTCACCTTGAATATTTCCAGGGATAGGGCTTCAACTACCTCCCTGGGCAACCTGTTCCAGAGCTCCACCACCCTCATGGTAAAGAGCAATCCCACACTCTAACCAAGGATCAAGCTTTTCACACCACACACTTGGGTTTTGATGCCTTCATTCCTTGCTCCATCTCTCACTTATTTTTTCATGCTCTTTTTCCAAGTACATCAGTTTTACCCTTTCTCTCCACCCCCCCCAACACTTCATCACACTGACGTTTTTAGCAGGACATAAAAACATTCCCTAGTAAGCTGCAGTCCCTGATTCCTCTCCCTTCTGCCATCCTGCTATCTTATCTTGCCCAACAGCCTTAATGCAAAGCCTCTCTCGGTGCTCACATGCACTCAATGCCACTAAAGCCCATCTGACAAGGGCTGAGACATTCAAAAAACCAGATTTAAGTTGTAAAAGCCATGCAGTCACATGTTTAAATGGAAAAAATAAAGGCTTTGTGCAGCCAACATCTCTGCTCCTCCTTTACAAAACAAGAACAGATGCCATGGAGAGGACACACAGTTTCCCAAGAGACAAACAGATTCACCTTTTGCAGAGAGTTGCTGCAATGGGATCCCCAATCCTATAAACAACTGTCTTTGGGCCAATAGATGACATCCATATACACAGGATCTACAAGGCTAACTTCTTGTTTCCTTGTCCTGATGGAATAGCTAATCCCAAGGAGAGTTAAGGGACATTTAGTCCTATTTTGCAGATGAGACTCTTAATGCACAGAGAAAGGATGGACCAGATCCAACTACACAGGCAAGCACCTCGTAAGATATGGAAATCAGCATTTGAGAAGGCAACAGAGCACCTACACCATCTGTTAATGAAAAGGTCCCATAAACACCCGAGATGGAGAGATCCAAAGCATCTGGATCATTTCTTTTAGGTCAGGCTCACCCTTTGCAAGGGAAGGATCTTGCTACAGCCTGTATTCACTTGACATGTAAAATTCAGTTTCAGAAAGAAATAATCAAGCCCAAAATATTATCTTTGCACATGTCCAAATGCAAGACCAAGGAGAAATATTCCACTAACACAGCTCCTTGTTGCCAGCAGAGGCAGGGGGAATCACAAGCTGCCTTGTCATCCTTCCAGCAGCTACTTTCTTACAGTCTATTATTTTATTTCATTTTCTTACAAGACCAACCCCTTTTTTTTTTTTTCCCCTGGTCCATTCAAACACAACCCTGCCTCTCTTGAGGCTCAACCAAGAAGAGACTCAGACATTTGCAAACTGGACTTGCCACCCTCCCACCCCAACCTGGCTGCCAGCCACTGTCCCCTCCCAGAGGATCCTCCATCCCCTCTGATGCCACTTTGACTCACCATGACTGAGATATGAAGAATATGCATCTGCTCCTCCACTATCTCTGAAGGCTCCTGGAGGCTGGGAGGGGTGGCCCGGGAGAGCTGCTCGGCGCTGCTCATGGAGACGTGGAAGTACAGGGTGCCATTCTCCAGCCACTGCTGCTTCCAGTGCACCAGTGAAATGTCAGCCACCGTCCCCGACATCTCTGCAGGGACAAAGCACACAGCCAAGGGTCAGTTTTCTCCCTGATGCCACAACACAATGTTTTTAGCAGTCCTGGAAATCAGGACTTTTGAGTCTTACTAGTTCTGCTCTGAGCTACAGAATGAGCTTGAGCATTTTTTTTGCCTTCTCCCTGCTATTTCCCCCGTATATGAGCAGTACCAGTTGTCTTCCTTAATAAAACACACAGGGCTGTAAAGTGCCTTGGGATTTCTAGACTAGAAAGGCAACAACAGTAAATAACACGTTGCACCAGATGCCTTTAACCTCCTGTAGCTCTCCCAGCAAAAAAGCTGGATGAAGCTCCTAGAGAAGTACAGCCAAGCCTAAGGGAGCTTTGCTGTTCAGACCAGGGCAGGGGGAGGAAGGACACTGGGTGCCATCAGGCTGAAACACAGACACCAGTACAGGCTCTGCTGGCATTTACAAGTGAACCTTCTTCCAGGGTTCAAGGCAGCACTACAGCTTATTTAACTGGGACATTCCCAGCACAGACTGACAAGCACCAGTAAGAAATGACCACCAGAATATCGAAATATCTACTAACAAATGTCTACCAACATTGCTCTACAGAGCATCTCTGTGCCCAAGACAGGCTGAGGCTGTTCAGCTGCAGAAGAGCAGCCTGAGAGGGGAGCTGATCAATGCTGAGCAAGAGCTAAAGGGCCCTGGGGGCAAGAGGTTGGGGCCAGACTCTGGGCAGTGGTGCCCAGTGACAAGACAAGGGGCATAACAGACACAAACTGGAACCCAGGAGGTTCCATCTGAGTGGGAGGAGAAACTTCTTTGGTGTGAGGGTGTCAGAGCCTGTCCCAGGCTGCCCAGAGAGGTTGTAGAGTCTCCTTCTCTGGAGAGATTCCAAACCCACCTGGACACTGCAATGCTGGACTCCCTGCTCTGGGTGACCCTGCTGGAGCAGGGGGGTGGCACCAGTTGATCTCCAGAGGTCCCTTCCAACCCCCACCATGGTGGGATTCTGTGACCTTGGGGTTGCAGGTCTGTTGATTGCCATCTGGAGACCTCTGTTAGTTTTACATCCCACTTGATCCTGATTTACAACATAAGCACTCAGGAAGCTGGCATCACAGGATCACACCAAGGCAGCTTTCCCTGACTTGGGGCACCATATTAGCCTGAATTAGGGGCTTGAACAACCCAGACCGTGTAACCAAAATCTCCAGATCTGCAGCCTCCAGCACAGCCAGAGCCAGCAGCAAGAAGCCTCAGCTGCAGCTCCTGCCTTGGCCAGGCAGCAGCAGACACAGGCAAGTGCTGACAGCTCCACAGCTGCCCATCAAGTTTGAAACAGAGCTTTGCAAGGATCTGATTTGGCAGTTTAGCAACCAAATCAAAACCGAAAAAAAAATACTAGCGCAAAATGAGCCAAAATATTTCTCCTTCCACCACCTCTTTTTTTATGGTGTTTGTTTTTCCATTTGCAATATAAGCAATGGGAAGCAAGTCAGGTCCTCTTAGTCACCCAGCCCACGGCTTCAGCAATCACCCACTTGGTGGGAGACCTGAATTCAATTCCCTCCTGTTGGGGAAGAACGACCGGCTGGACCATGAGCTGCACTCCCCAGAGGGGCCAACAGCAAGAGTTCAGGTTCCCCTGGCACCACGGTGGGAACAGAGACATGGTCGTTCTGCACACCTTGGCTGAGGGTCAGCAGGGAGGACAGAGAACAGCAGTGGCATTTTCCATGTCCTTTTCCTGAACCTGGCTGGCAGAAAGCACATCCAGTTCCAGCTCCCAGGGAGACAAAAGAAGGAGTGAGCCCAGCTGAGGCTGTCCTGAGGAGTTTACCCACACCTTTCAGGACAAGATGATTCAAGACACTTGAGAAGACACATCATCTACAAGGCACTTCCACTTCTACAGACCCATATCACAACCCAGAGGGAAAAAAATAAATTAAATCTCAATCCTTCATGAAGGATTTTCATTACCCCTGAAATCAATGCTTTTTCCAGCATCAAGCTCCTGTCTTCTGTCATGGGTTCAAGTGGAGCCAACCACCCCCTTCTCCCAGAGGAGTCCCCATCACATCCCTGCTCCTTCAGGATCTTCCCTCAGGGCACAGACCAGCTGAGGGTAGGGATGAGATTACCCCATTACTGCCCACACCCTGCTCCAGCAGCTCACCAATTACACAACAGCTACACCTGAGCTGGCCAAACCATCACCTGAATCTCCTGTGCTCATTGTCTCTGCCTCTGGGCACTGTGCCCATCCTCACCTCCTAGCTCTAGGCACAGCTGAGCACTCCAAGGGGAAAAACTAAACAGCCACTGCCCGTGCTCAGGCTCCACTGAGAGCCCAGGCTCCTGCTTTGGAGGGGATGCACAAACTCCACGTCCCAGCTCTGTTGTTGTGAGGAGATGGCTCCAAGAATCCCTTCCCACCTCCAACATAACCAGCTGTTTGCTGGAGCAAATCAGCAGTGGGAGGTGCTGCTTGTGCTCACCACCCTGGAAACAAGGGCAGCAGCTGTGCCAGGCCCAGGAGTCTAATGAAGTGAGGCTTTTGTCTCACACCTCCAAAGAGGCTAAACCAGGTTTCATGGAGGGGTAAAAGAACAANACCCTGCTGGAGCAGGGGGGTGGCACCAGTTGATCTCCAGAGGTCCCTTCCAACCCCCACCATGGTGGGATTCTGTGACCTTGGGGTTGCAGGTCTGTTGATTGCCATCTGGAGACCTCTGTTAGTTTTACATCCCACTTGATCCTGATTTACAACATAAGCACTCAGGAAGCTGGCATCACAGGATCACACCAAGGCAGCTTTCCCTGACTTGGGGCACCATATTAGCCTGAATTAGGGGCTTGAACAACCCAGACCGTGTAACCAAAATCTCCAGATCTGCAGCCTCCAGCACAGCCAGAGCCAGCAGCAAGAAGCCTCAGCTGCAGCTCCTGCCTTGGCCAGGCAGCAGCAGACACAGGCAAGTGCTGACAGCTCCACAGCTGCCCATCAAGTTTGAAACAGAGCTTTGCAAGGATCTGATTTGGCAGTTTAGCAACCAAATCAAAACCGAAAAAAAAATACTAGCGCAAAATGAGCCAAAATATTTCTCCTTCCACCACCTCTTTTTTTATGGTGTTTGTTTTTCCATTTGCAATATAAGCAATGGGAAGCAAGTCAGGTCCTCTTAGTCACCCAGCCCACGGCTTCAGCAATCACCCACTTGGTGGGAGACCTGAATTCAATTCCCTCCTGTTGGGGAAGAACGACCGGCTGGACCATGAGCTGCACTCCCCAGAGGGGCCAACAGCAAGAGTTCAGGTTCCCCTGGCACCACGGTGGGAACAGAGACATGGTCGTTCTGCACACCTTGGCTGAGGGTCAGCAGGGAGGACAGAGAACAGCAGTGGCATTTTCCATGTCCTTTTCCTGAACCTGGCTGGCAGAAAGCACATCCAGTTCCAGCTCCCAGGGAGACAAAAGAAGGAGTGAGCCCAGCTGAGGCTGTCCTGAGGAGTTTACCCACACCTTTCAGGACAAGATGATTCAAGACACTTGAGAAGACACATCATCTACAAGGCACTTCCACTTCTACAGACCCATATCACAACCCAGAGGGAAAAAAATAAATTAAATCTCAATCCTTCATGAAGGATTTTCATTACCCCTGAAATCAATGCTTTTTCCAGCATCAAGCTCCTGTCTTCTGTCATGGGTTCAAGTGGAGCCAACCACCCCCTTCTCCCAGAGGAGTCCCCATCACATCCCTGCTCCTTCAGGATCTTCCCTCAGGGCACAGACCAGCTGAGGGTAGGGATGAGATTACCCCATTACTGCCCACACCCTGCTCCAGCAGCTCACCAATTACACAACAGCTACACCTGAGCTGGCCAAACCATCACCTGAATCTCCTGTGCTCATTGTCTCTGCCTCTGGGCACTGTGCCCATCCTCACCTCCTAGCTCTAGGCACAGCTGAGCACTCCAAGGGGAAAAACTAAACAGCCACTGCCCGTGCTCAGGCTCCACTGAGAGCCCAGGCTCCTGCTTTGGAGGGGATGCACAAACTCCACGTCCCAGCTCTGTTGTTGTGAGGAGATGGCTCCAAGAATCCCTTCCCACCTCCAACATAACCAGCTGTTTGCTGGAGCAAATCAGCAGTGGGAGGTGCTGCTTGTGCTCACCACCCTGGAAACAAGGGCAGCAGCTGTGCCAGGCCCAGGAGTCTAATGAAGTGAGGCTTTTGTCTCACACCTCCAAAGAGGCTAAACCAGGTTTCATGGAGGGGTAAAAGAACAAAACGAGAGGAGTATCAGGGCTGCTTAATTGCAGTCATCTTCCTAGCCATACTTCAAAGGTCTGTGACGAAAAGCATCTCCTTATCTAATTTTAAATGCTACTTTCAGGAGCAAAGGCAATAGCTCAGCTTTGAGATGGGTATCACAAGCTCTTCCACGGAGGCAAACAGGCCACGGGACAGCACAGAAGCATCAAGAGACAGGACTCTGGTTATTCAAAGCCATGTTATTTCTGTTCATCAGGACAGTCGAAGGAGAGGATGATTTACAGTACAACAAAGTTATCACACACTTCCCTGCAGCAGACCTCTCCCACAGGGCTCAGGAGAGGGGTTTATACTGCCCAGCCCACAGCACAGACCTGATGGGGGTGCCACCAGGACCCCACTGCTACAGTTCCCATTGACTACATCACATTTAGCAAGCAGGCAAAAAAAAAAAAATCTCCGGGGTCAATCTCTTTCCAAATTTTTTCCCTTGCGCACACATTTTTGCATGGGATGTTTAAAAGGATCAGAGAGAACACTTCTGGGGAGTTCTGAGATAGAGGCAATTTTTTTGGATTTTAGCCTAGACTGAAGATAAGCCTGTTTCATTTTCAAAAGGTCTCTTCCAAAAGTAGAAACTTCAATTTTACATTCATTTTGCAATTTTAAGCAAACTCAACAGCGAGGCAATTGCTGACGAGAGCTGCCTTGCCAAGCCTGGGTACCATTTCCCACACATTTATAAATACCTGGGTGCACTGTACCCCTGGCAGCCTGTGGGGCAGGAGAACCCGGCCGGGACTGCTCCCAGCACTGCCAGGACATCCCAACCCTCCTTTTACATTCGCTACTCACTGAGAAAAAGCCTTTTCAAGCCCCTTTGGCTGCTGAACCCTTCGCTATCCAAACACAGGGAAGTTTCTTGGCCTCATATACTTGACATGAATATCATCGTGCCTGTGTTTGGCTGGACACGCATTGTCACTCCACTATCTGCAGGGTAGTTACAGCAGTGATAGCCCATCTATCAGCAAGGATGCGATAGTCTGCAGCGAGATTGCCTCTTATCGGAGCTTTCAAATGCTTTGGGAACAAATTAAGGGCATTCCTGCACCAAACCAGAATGAGATACAGTTAAGGTTTTAAATGGGCAGCAATGGAAAAGCACTTGTAAGGCTATAGCTATTTAAAATCTCGGCATCTAGCAGATGGGGAGTTCTGAGGCAGGGTTTAAACGCAGCTTGGTGGGTGAAACGCTGATGAAACAGCCAGACTCCAGAACACCTGCCCTGCCACCCTCCTACCTGCTCGCTGCACCCACAGAGAACACCAGAAGCAGCACGGTAAGGGTATTCCTTCACCAAGCAGCCAGACAGATCCCTTCATCCTCTCCAAATCCCACAGGCAGCCACATTTCTCCAGAGCAGAGGATCCGAGAAACCTCTTCCCAGCCAACAGGAGCAGAAATGTCTCCTCTCCAGCCTCACCTGGCTCCCTGCCCCTAATTCCTCACACCTGCCCCTCGTTTCCCATCATGCAGCTCAGCTGAGCCCAGGGGCAGAGACAGGTCACACAGAACATTTTCTCCTTTTTTTACCCTTCCTCCAACTTTGGGTCTCTTAAAACTATAGTTTGCACATTTTCCTTGGAGATCAAACAAGCAATTCAAACAAAACCCTTCCTGGGGCTCACCCCCTGGCTCATGCGCAACAGAAGGTCACCCACACAGGACAGGGCAGGGGACAGCAGAAACCACAGAAAAATAATGGAATTATTTTGGTTGAAAAAATCATTTAAGGTCATCAAGTACAACCATTAGCCAAGCACTGCCAGGTCACCACTGATCCATGTCCCTCAGCATCACAGCTCCACAGCTTGGAAACCCCTCCAGGGATCATGGGGACTCCACCACTGCCCTGGGCAGCCTGGGAGAGGCCTGGACAACCCTAGAGGGGAAGAAATTGTTCCTCATGATTCATTTAAACCTTTCCTGACACAACTTGAGGCCATTTCACCTTGTCCTATTGCTTGTTCCTTGGGAGCAGAGCCCAACCTTCCCTGGTTCCAGCCTCCTGTCAGGAGCTGTCAGAGACAGAACATCTCCCCTGAGCCTCCTTCTCTCCAGGCTGAACAACACCAGGTCTCTCAGACACTGCTCACCAGACTTGTGCTCCAGATCCTTCCCTAGCTCCACTGCCCTTCTCTGGCCACACTCCAGCCCCTCAATGTCCTTCTGGGAGTGATGGACCCAAAACTAAACCCTGGATTCGAGGGGCAACCTCCCCAGTGCTCAGTAAAGATCCCTGCCCTGGTCCTGCTGGCCACACCAGTGCTGATCCAAGTCAGGATGCTTCCAAATGATTCACTAATTCCCTTTTTCCCTCCACTGCTGCTACGATTCTTACATACAAACATTTCATTGAAGTCTTCAACTCGTATTACAATCAAACTTAAAAGCAAAAAAGACCTAAATGCATTTGGTTGGGAACCAAGACGATTCCCATAAAAGCAGATTATGCTGACATGATGAATATAAAATGAAACAGCAGATATTAAAGTTGGAGGATTGTTACTCCATGCCTTCGGGCTCCTGGCTGTCCTACCCATCCCCTCCCCTCCTCTGCACCCCCTCCCCCTCTGTTCTGTTAGTCTGAAGGCATCGAGCAGGCAGCAGTAGCCACTTCACCTCTGCCTTCCCCAGGGCAGGCTGCCAGGCTTGAAACATCCACCAGCTCCCCCCCAGTCCCCCTGACCTTCCACAAGGCTTCAGCAATCATCAGTTATTCGGAAAGTTGCAGCTCTGCCTTATCTGTCATGGCGTTTTTACAAAGCCTGTTTGGTATTTAATTGGCTTGTTCTTGCTAATCTACCGTGATTATTGTATTTTTATTTAATTCTTGAAGGTCATTATTAAAATAAGCCATTCCGCTTATGGGCAGCTCAGCCCTGCACAGCTCCCCACCCCCAAATAACCCAACCCTCTGTGCATTCCCCCCCTTCTCTGCTCCCCAGCACTGCTCAGCCCCTGGCACTGGCTGGACACTTTTACTATAAGGACTAAATCCCCAGTGTGATGGGCGAGAAGCCTGTGAGTAATTTCCAGTGCATGGATCCAGGCACCTCCTGCCTCTTTCCTCACCACCTGCTTCATCCCAGCAGGACCTGCACCCTGCAGCCAGACTTCATCAGCTCACCTGCACAACTCCTCGTCTTAATCTGTTGGCAGAGGAAAACGCTGGAGATGTCTTTAGTGATTCCATTTCCTTTTACAGCAGGCTCAGAAGCACCATCCCACCTCACACTAAAACCCAGTACTGACAAATGCACTGCCCTCTGCCTGCCCGTGTGTCACCCCTCATCCTGCAACCCCCTTTCTCCTGCCATTAGTCCAGGGGTTCTCCAGAGGCACCAACCTCCAGCAAAGTGTTAGTTTATAGATTCTCCGGTGCTAGCTTCCACTTATGCTAATAAACTAAATTTATGCAGAAAGTCATAAACACAGAGCTCTCCCCAGTGCCCTTGCAGCACAGGATTGCTCCCTGCAGAATAGATGATTGTGCTCTGTGAAGACTGGCTCCAAAATGACTCTGGTAACGGGGCTTCCCCCATGGTCCCCAGGGGACTAGTGTGCAGGCAAATGGGCCCTGACAGTACTCAGTGGTTGGGTCTTTTGCTGGCAATATAGTGGTTTGGGTTTTTTTAAATCCAAAACATTAGCTTGGTTTATTTTGTGTTGGTTTGGGGTTTTTTTCCCCCTTCTCCTAATTTTTTAACGTGTTCCCTTCTACATCAACTTCCCTGCTTCCTCCCGCAGTACTCACTAGGGCAACACAGAAATGCAGCTGCAGATCATCAAAAGTAACACAGAACCTCAGAAGTTTAAGAAGGGGTTGTGGGGGAAGGATGACAAGCTCCCTCTGATCATCTCTCTTCAAAGCCCCTGTCTGTGAGGAACACAGGGCTGCACCTGCAGGGCACTTCAGGGGGGGCCTCAGCACTCTGTGTGTCTGCTGGGACACAGTGGGTGTCCAAGGCTAGTGCTGAATAGAGGATGGCTTCAGGGAGCCTTGGTATTGGGATGGGCCACAGGGCACCCTGCCCATGATATGGGCAGGCTGGGCCACTCTTCCTGCATCTTGTTTGCTGTGCCAGCAGCATCGTGTGTCTGGCGTTGGATGGGCAAAATGGAAGGAGAAGAACAAGGCACCAGGTTTCAGGCTTGCTCCTGGCACCAGCCACCTCAAAGACTGCAGAGATGTGGTAAGAGCTGAGCTACAATCAGAGCAACATGACTGAAGGTGAGGGCAGATTCCAAGCTCAACAGGAACCAAAACCACAGGAAAGCTTCCTCAGACTTTTCAGAAAATTCTGAGAAGGGCTTTGCACAGATTCTGCATCTGTCAATGCTTCTGGCAACAGGACGGAGACACCAAGCACTCCAGTACCTCTTCCCTCATAAACACCCCTCACTTCTCAAAGACCTGGAAGCCTACCATGTACATCTCAGCTTGTGGGCTTGAAGATTTACACCTGCTCACCAGTAAAACTCTCCCTGCAGGTTGCACTTTGGTGGAAGCAAGGTGTCTGCACCCACAGGACACCCCTTCATGCACATGGCATCCCTTCACTTCATGCTCTTTCCAAACCTTTGCAGAGAAAGAGGGAAGTTGTCATCCTCGCACATGGCACAAAGCAGGACACAAACAGCCCACTGTAGCTGAGAGGGATGTAAGGAATAAAGACATTGAGGTGGTAAATTCAGCCAGTGGTTGCACTTGAAATCAGACAAGGAGTCCCAACTCATAAAGGGTTCTCCTGACTTCCACCACCTCAGCATTGACCTAGTAGATCCATGCAATTGTACCAGCTATCCCAAGAGTGGCCCACAGCATCTACTCAGCTTCAGAAGGTACCAACACCAATACTTGTACTGC
The DNA here is from genome assembly GCA_013401355.1 of Ceyx cyanopectus. Lineage (NCBI taxonomy): Eukaryota > Metazoa > Chordata > Aves > Coraciiformes > Alcedinidae > Ceyx > Ceyx cyanopectus. The sequence continues at coordinate 19,559 of VYZU01025900.1, read as the reverse complement.
CCTACCTGACCCTCTGACTTAGCTCCAGCCCTTCTGGGCCAGCCCATGCCATTTGCCATGTCTCACACTCACAGGCCCAGTGACAGTACTGGATTTATCCAATTAGGAACAGTGAATTCAGACAGGACATTTGGAGTCTTTCCATGCACCCATCAAGCTTATTCATAAATAAATATTTTTTAACAAGAATATTTCAGGTAGATGTAATTACTGTGAAATGCAGCAAGACTTAATGATCTTGGAGGTCTTTTCCAACCTGAAAGATTCTATGATTCTGAGAGGTCAGCAGCCTGCATCACCACACGGTGTGGGACGTGAGCGGGTGAGCAGGGAGGACAGAGTCAGCCCCTTCCACTGCTTCCCCCGGAAACACTTCAAGACAAGCCGAGGGTTGGGCTGATCCCACACAGCTCATTCACCGGTGGCTCTGGGGCTCGCTGTGCCACCCTCTCGCCTCCTGGCATTTCTAACCGCAGGCTTTCGGGTCCTTATAGACATCAGTGAGCAGATATTGATTTGCCTGCACTACCTCCAGATCATCATCTGACTTCCACGCACCTTCAAGCAGCTCAGCGCACGTCCGCGCTCCCGCCGCCGCTCGGATTGCGGTGCAGCCTCTAGTCCATTACCCTTATTTATAATGCCAGGGCTTCCGCGCTGCGCCTCAGGCGCTCTGAAATTATTACAGGGCCCTTTTGACTTTCAATTCCCTTCCATTCAATTCCATTTTTATTTGTCAGCAGAGCCCCCCCCCCCCCGCCCCCAGCCAGCGGCGGGAGGCAGCCGCACAGGCAGCCGCCGCTGCCGCACGTTAAGCCCATCCTACAGAAATTACTCGCACGCAACTCGACGCCACGGGTCACAGAATCACTGAATGTCAGGGGTTGGAAGGGACCTAGAAGATCATCTAGTCCAACCCCCCTGCCAGAGCAGGGGCACCTAGACCAAGTCACCCAGGAACGGATCCAGGCAGGTTTTGAACATCTCCGGAGAGGAAAATCCACAACCCCCCTAGGCAGCCCGTTCCAGAGCTCTGGCACCCTCACTGTGAAAAGTTTTTCCTTGTGTTTACTCTAAACCTCTTGTGCTCCAGCTTACTCCCATTGCCTCTTGTTCTACCACTGGATTACATTGAGCAGAGTCTGGCTCCATCCTCCCTACACTCGCCCTTAACATATTGATGATGAGCAGCACCAGGGGTGCTCAGTCACAGCCCCTCTATAGTGCCACCCACCCAGCTGATGCAGCTGTAACTAACAAAAAAGGCAAAGGAAAGAGACTCACTTTTGCAGGCTGCCCAGGGAGGTGGCTAAATCACCAGACCTGGAGGTATTTAAGAAACAAATTGACAAGGTGCTTCAGGACATACTCTAAGAGCAGGAATGTAGGGGACTGTGTTTGGTTTGAGGTTATTTTTAGGTATGGTTGGAGTCAGTGATCTAGGAAGTCCCTTACAACCATGATTATTCTGGGATTTAATCACCATAGCCCCTCTCAGGCATCCTGCAGAGATGAAGGGGCTGGCCTGCGAGAGGGATGGCTGTGAACACAGTGCTTTGATGCACAGGTTTTGTTTAGCAGCCCTCTCTTCTGTCCCAATCCTCATTTAGGGACACCAGGAGTTTCCTTTAGAGGTTCTTTGGGTTTTTACTGAAACACTCAAGATTTGCCATTTTCCTGGAGCCTCCTAACTGACCTAAGAGAGAGAGAGGATTCACTTCTGAAGGAGGCCCTGAAGGTGCAAGAAAGAAGAGCCGAGGCTGTCCTCTGGTCACAGCAGAAAGAGCTGCTGGTCCATGAAAGTAGCTGCTGTAGAGATGCATGAAGAAAGCTGAAAGTCTTCTGTTCCCTACTTACTCCAGCTCCTCAAACCCAACAAGATACAGACTGGATAAGTGAGGGGAAAAGGGTCTATCTGAAAGGCACAAGCACCAGTTTTTGATGGTTCAACTCTTAATCCCTGTTGAAGAAAATCAATGTCTTTGACAAGGAGGCTTTTTTGCAGGAAACGGGCGCACAACGCTGCCAGCCCCAGACCATTGCTGCTTAAAGGATGGATTAAATGAGACAGGTTTTCATGCAGTCAGTAGAGATGCTCTGGCTCAGAAAAAATCAGCATTGTGCAGGGGATTGGCAGATCTGCTGCTTCAGGGCACGTAACTCTGCTCAGCCTTGAGCCCTGCAGGGAGCTGAATGCCAGCCCCGCACCCGCTGCCGCACGGGACGTCTCTCCACCATGCCTGAAACCCCCAGCTTGGCTCCTTGCAGGGCCACTACAAGAATTAGAGGGTCTATTCCCACCACACGTGCACGGGAATCCCCTTGGAAAGCCTTCACTAGGCACAAGAATATAAACCTGATTTAATCCTCAAGCCCAGACAGAGCCCAGCTAAGCTGGGGTGCCTGGAGTACCAGCGCAGATTGCTGGCTGCGCAGTGACACCGGAGCTTTGCTCGGAGCCTCAGCAGATCTGAAGTGTCTAATGACACAACTGGAGGCTACAGAGCAAGAGCTGCTGAGTGTGATAACCACTCGCTGGATTTTTCTGAGCAGCTGAGGGATCACAAGGGAGGCGGGCACAGCATGGGCATGGCACGGGCACGGCTCTGAGCAGCAGCGGCAGCACGCAGTCCCTGAGTGGGTGGCACACACTGGCACGTGGAGATCATATGTTCGTAGAAGGGTTTGGGTTGGAAGGGGCCTTTAAACATCATCTAGTCCAATCCCCCTTCACTAAGCAGTGCTGAACACCCCCAGCTCCCCCAGCCTGGCCTCCCAGCAGAAGGTTCCAACCCTCCCAGCATTGCTGGGGCTCCTCTGGCCCTGCTCCAGCAGCTCCCTGGCTCTGCTCTGCTGAGGACTCCAGAGCTGGACCCAGCCCTGCAGGGGGGTCTCCCCAGAGCCCTGGGAGCAGAGGGGCAGGATCCCCCCCTGACTCTGCTGCCCATGATGCTGGGGGTGCAGCCCAAGGATGTCAGTGGCTGCTGGGCTGTGAGCACAGAAAAGAGGGCTGGGCTGCCCTAATGATATTTTGTCCCAAGTCCCAGAGCAAAAGAGCAGGTGCCTGGTCAGCCCCAGACTGCCCACACCCCCCTGCTTGCCCTGCCTTGACACAGGTCCTGGCCAGTGAGGCTGGGGTAGTGATGCCTTATTCCAGCAGAGCCCACAGCACCTCAAACAGACACTCCAGTAGCAGAGCAGCTCCAGACATCACTATGACACTAGATAAGGCTTGTGCAAAGAGGAAAAAAAATCCATTTTTGAAACCATACCCCTGTGGCCTCTCCCAACTGCAACTTCTGGGGTTCCTGTGGGAGCTGAGTGTTGGGAGCAGAGCAGAGAAGCCTGGCACTGCAGGGTGGGCACCAAGGGGCACACAGACCTTCCACAGGACAGGCTGGGCAGCAGGGACAGCAATTCCCTTCCCTGCAAGCTGTGGCAGGAGCAGAAGGACACCGTGACCTGCTGAGGTGACTCGAAGAGCGTGGCAAAGCCAGGCAGGATTAAAACCAGCCAAGTGCTTTATAACCTCTCTGCATTTTTAAATGTCTCTCTTTGGGAACTGTACCTCTGAAAATGATAAGGTAGTTTAATAGCCATGGGCACTGCTCAAACTGTGAAGCAAAGTCATTTTTCTAGCATGGTTCCTCCATGTAGCTTCCCTCCCAATAAGCTCTTGAGTCCCAGCAGAAAGTCTCCATGTACCCCTTTGGGATAGGCAGGGAAGGAGAGATGAGGTCTTGCCATTTTCTAGAGAGGCAAACACTATGACAGTTCCAGCTTCTGAGAGAGGGACATCCTTTCCCAAGGAGAAGGGTCCATAGAATCATAGAATTAGGGGTTGGAAGGGACCTCTGGAGATCATGGAGTCCAACCCCCGTGCCAGAGCAGGGTCACTCAGGGCAGGCCACACTGGAACAGATCCAGGCAGGCTTGGAAATCTCCAGAGCAGGAGACTCCACAACCTCTCTGGGCAGCCTGTGACAGGCTCTGGCACCCTCACAATGAAGTTTTTCCTCATGTTGAGGTGGAACTTTCTATGTTCTAGATTATACCCATTATTCCTTGTCTTGTTACTGGGCACCATGGAAGACTGGCCTCTCCACTCAACACCTACCCCTCAGATAGTGACCACCATGTTTCTGCAGGAAAGGAGAGTGGCACAGCAAGGACTATGCAAGAGCAGCCTGCTGCTCCTGGAGGGTGCCTTCCCAGGGTGCCAAACACACCCTGAGCAGGACAGACAACCTCAGCCCTGGACAAAAGGCTGTGGGGGGTGAGCACAGGCTGTCAGAAGCAAAAGGTTTTATGGAGACATAGCTGTGAAAATCTTCACCTCTCTCCGGACTGTCACTGGAATGAACTGGACTCACAGCAGCTGATCTAAGAGCACAGAGAAGTTGCTGGAGGGCTCAGGAAGTGGCATCGTAAGATGAGGAGCCATTAAAAAGCCAAAATAATAAAAGCAGCCGAATTTATTAAGGCTTCTCAGAGCCTGTGGGCAAAATAATTTTTCTCCATTTAGAAGTGGCTAAGGCAAAAGAGAAGCTAAGCAATTTGTCAGAGATTAGAAGCGATAAAGTGGCAGAGACCAAAGCCCAGAGCAGCAATGTCCTCACAACCTCCATCACCACCCAGGTTGGCACAAGCACATACCAAAGGCATGCCAGCTATGCCCTGAGACACATGCTGCACCTCCTGAAACCAGAGTGCAGTCCTGGGTGGCTAGAAAACCCCACCATGCTGCCAGGGGTGGCCAGGACCTCACAGCACCCCCTGACTGCACGAAGGGTGCAAGTCTTTGCGTGATGGTCATGGAAAGAAATCCTTTACAGTGAGGATGGTGAGACATTGGAACAGGTCACCCAGGGAAGTTGTGGATGTTCAAGGTCAGGTTGGAGTGGCTTTGATCAGCCTGGTCTAGTGGGACATTAGAACTACATGATCTTTAAGGTCCCTTCCAACCAAAACCATTCTGTGGTTCTGTGATTCCATGCTATGAATCTACGCAACGCCTGCAGTGCTGCTGGGGTTGATGCCAGCCCCAGGGATGTCTCTGACCACTGTGCTTGCCCTGAAGTTCCTCCAGCTCTGGTGGTAGCTTGAGCCCACCAGTGCCACATCTTTCCCAACAGGCAGAGCAGGGTCAGCTTTGCTGCCACTACAGTCCTAACCTGCCTTTGCAGAACTTTTGCCAACTCACCATCAACCCACACCACCCCATGGGGTCCCACTCCATCCCAGACAGGCTGCCTAGTGTTCCCCACCAGTTGCAATGCTTCATGAGACTCTTCCTGCCCTTCACCCTTCCCTCCTTTCAGTAGCAACAGCCCTACCACTCTATTCCAGCCTTTCATCTTTATTTTCCCCTTCCCATCAAGCTCAGATCTCTTTCCATCTCCTATCCCATTAGGAAGGGCTGATCCATGTCCCCATTAATAGTGGACCTGGTGCTCTCATCACTACTGCACCAGTAGAACCACAAGCAGCCCAGTCTGATGGTTCTACCCTCAAGTCTCAGGGAAAGCTCTATGGAGCTGCCCAAATAGGGCCACCTGCACTGAGAAAAAAGAGACACAGAGCATTTCCACCCTTGATCTGCATACACAAAGGTCATGGGAAAGAGGTAGAGAGGGATGAATCTTTGCAGCCTCATTAGAGGGAAAGAAACTGTTTCTGCAAATAATAATTGATTTCTAAATTTATCCCCTAATTAAATAGGTTCCCTGGATGAATCTGCATGCAAGCTGCAAGGTGATGATTTAGTGCCTGGCTTCCTAGGGGAACGGATCAACACATGTTTGCAAATTGTCCCTCTCTCTCCCAGATTGAAAGGCAGGGTGATCACCCCCCCACGCCAGCACACCCACAGCACACAGACCCCTCCTGCCACCTGGAGCTCGCAGCCAGCCAAGCCAAGCTCGACTCTGTGCCAGGCTTAGCAGAGCCACACGCAGGGGACCAGGCCATTTGTCACCTGTCTTGTTGCTGGTCCCCATACTCCAACCCAGCAGGGATTCTCCCACGGCCCAGAGCAGGGGACCCATCAGGACTGGAGCATTCAACTCGCACCCTGCTGAAACGGGAGGCCAGCCAGATGAATTTTTTGGCAGGCAGTGGCTGTAAAACTTGGCCGAACTGGAAATGTGCTGCCTCAACTCAGCACGTAGCAACAGCCAGAACGAGAAACATTATCTCCAAAACATGCTCTTGCTTCCTACATCAATTCCACGGCTGTTCCTGTCTAGTCGCTTTGACTTTTTCCTACAGACACCATCAGCTAATAAAACCTCAAGAGACGGATCCTGGGATAAAACCAGGCTACAAGCTCTGCAAAAATTAAACACATTTATCACTCTCCCGTGGAGAGCTCCTTTTGGAAACCAGAGAGCCCTGATGCTCTCAGACAAGTATCAAAGGGTTTCGGACACGAGGACTCCACGGCAGCTTAAAAAGGCAACGGTGCCAACCCACCCTGCCCAGTTAGAGCCATGCTGACCAACTCCTGCTTCCCAGAACTGTCAACACAGGGGGTCTGCAGCCTGGCTCAGAGCTCTCCCCTCCCAAGAGAGGCACTTGCTGCATTTACACACCATCTTCTGCCTGTCAGCAGTGGCAACACTTTTTATCTCCCCCTCTTTCCTGCCTGCCAACTTTCCAGCCCTGAAGATCATCTCTACCCCAGTGTACAGATGCACCCTGCTTCAGGGCTCGAGCCCTTTGGTGAGGAGGCTTTGGGATCCACACACACAGATCATCCCTTCAGATGCCCCCCTATGTTGGAGTTCCTCCTTGTAAGGATGAGCCATAAGTGCAGTCTGGAGATCCTTTACAGTGACCATCTCTGCCGCGCTGGGCAGAGACTGAGGAGCCCTCCATTTGACCCTTGACTGATACTCACTCCAGAGAAATTCATAAATTCAGGTATTTAAGGATCTGCTTGGCCCTGTTGGGGCTGTTGGAAAGCAGAGATGCAGCTGCACCTCCAACAGGCACCATTCTGAAATCAGAGAAGCTGCTCCCATGAAGATCTAAGAGGCTTTTCTGAGATTTTTAAACCTTATCCTGGTCTATGGCAGAGAAAAAAAACAAAACAAAACAACAACAACAAATAAAAATGCTATTTACAAGTTTCCCCCTTCCAGAAACATAAGTGGCAACTGACGGGTTAAAGACAAGCACCAGGGATGGCCCAGCAAAGACTGTCCACACATGGACACCTCCCCACCTGGGCACCTGCTTTTCTTTGAAGAAACACCAAAAGATTATAATTTTCTCCCTCGCTTCCCCTGAAAAGTGTTCAAAACTGGAACATCTCCATGGTATTTTGCATTTCTCAACACTTCTGGATGAAAACTCTCTCATTAAGTGAGTTCTCAATCAAAAAAAAATCACTATAGACAGAGCTCAGGCCCTAACCTACTTCTGCACTCGAAAATACAAATTCCATTTGGTGGCTAAATACTCCAGGAACCACGTCCCTTCATCTCCCCACTCTGCCTCCCCGTCTGCAGCAGAGCATCCCGCTTTCTAAATTGCCTCTGAGAGCCTCAGATCTCTTCTAAAAAGAAAACAGTATTATTCACAGCATAGGAGAGAGATGCAAGAAAGCTAATTAGTCCTTGTACAGAAGAGTTTGCAAGACACAGCATTTAAACGAAGCCTGATTTTCGGGTGGCAGAGCTAAAATCCTCCCATTGCATCACCGCTTTTCTCTTCCAGAGGTGCCTTTTTTTTGCTCACCTTGAGCATTTTTAAAGGTAAAGAAAATTCCTGTAGGTACCAAAGCAAATTGATAATCTAGCTCTCCACCACTCAACAACTTCAGCGCATTAAAACTCTGTTAAAAGCAGAGCAAGATGAGTCCTTGAGGCCCTGTTCCCCAAGGATGTGTGCACATAAAGCAAGGAAAATGTGTGGTTATTAGAGTTTAGCTTTATTGTTTTCACAAAACACACTGAAGATTGTGTTTATGATTCTGGAGAAAATAAAACCCTCTCTACAACTGTTAAAATCATGAACACAAGATACTCCAGTGACTTCTAAGCAATCAGATGCTTTGGATTTGTGCAGAACCCTCTATTCTGAGGGTTTCAGATTTCTGGGTTTCAGAGAAGTCTTTACAGGAATGAACATAAGCATGGATGGGTGGAGGATAAATCCAGAATCTCACATCTTATGGCCAGAGGAAGCAGAATAGTTTATACAGTCACTGCATGTTACACAGACAGGAAGAAAACTGTTCAAAATGAAGGGAGCTCTTCAAAACTCCTCACAAAATCCCTTAGGAGACAGTTTTGCTGGTTTTCAATAACATCCCAGTTTCTGAATGATCTTACCCATTTGAAAGCCAACCTTCAACATCAGAAATACTGAAATACACTCAAAACCAAACAAAACCAGTAAATTCTTAGCCAGCCCCTGCACAGGTCACTCCAAAGTCTTCTCTGACACCTGTTCACACTGAAGGTCTTCTCCATTTGGCTGCAAGGAGGCATTTCTGTCCATCACTGCATCCCGTGAGACACAGCATTGCCCAAGGAACTCCACAGCCCCCTTCACTTCTGCTCCTCCACCTCCAACCCAGAGAAGGACAAACCAAAGGGTTGCTTGCTTCCCCTCTTTGACATAAGACAATGTGAGGTTATGAATTATTGAACAGATCTGTCTCTTCAGTTTAGCATGATGATGATGGAAGGGAAACATGGACTGAAGAGGGGCCACGGCCCCAGCATGGGAGCAGGGCAAGGAGCCAAGGGGCACAATCAAGTGGGATCCTTACCCAACTGCCAGTGTCTCTGCCCATCCATCAGAGCCTGACACCTGCCTGGCACTACTCACAAGGCAGGGATCTAATTCATCTTCGAAGATGCCAAGGGGAATACATCTTCCCAAGCAATGTCTTGGGAAGAGAGGGAAGACAGGTGACTCCCTCCATATCCCTGCATCCGTACATGAAAACCTGGGCTGAGAAAAACAGGACCTGAGACCTTCTTGGCCATATCCAGGTTAACCTGGACAGGCTGACCTGGCAGAAGTAGGTCTTCTTTGAGGTTCCAGCACAAATGGAGTAGGGATGGAAAAAGCCAGCAAGGATGGAGATACGTAAGGTGGTGGCAGAATGTAGCCTTCAGACAGCTTTGCAGACACTCTCTGGAAGGTATTAGTGCCAGCTCTAAACTAACCTATTAGTATGAGCCTCTGGGGCTTGTAATAAAAACTGAGGGATTTTTTTTTCCAAGAACCAGGTTAGATAGATTATGACTGAAAATTAAAGAAACAGCCTAAAAATAGATTTCAACTCCATCCCTCCCTCCCTTTATATGCATTTACTCACAAGCTCCTCAGAGAGAGAGGTTAACTCTGGAGCAGCAGTGCCCCAGTTGCATTCAACCCCAGAACCAGCATAGCATGAAAAAAGCACTTTGTGCTCCTCAGACCCACCTTGCTGATTAATGTTCTCCTTCAAAAAAAAAAAAACAACACAAAAAAAACCACAAAAAAAGACTGAAGTGACACTTAATTGATCTCAAAGAAACACCAGATTTGATACACACAGCCAGATCTTCAAGCTGGGACAGCAGAGAGTGTCCAAACCAGCCCCACAGGATCTGTGCAACCTGCCCCAGCAATATACCCTAAAATTAAGAATGGAATAATTTCCTTACCTCCGACTTCTCCTTCATTTGGAAACTTTTGTGGACATCCTTCTGGAAAAGGACACAACCAAAACCAACACACTGCCCCAAAGAGATTTGAGTTGTATGAACTAAGGCCCTTCTACTTGGAAAAAGCTGAAAATCAAGTTTTCCTGCAAGAGATTTGCCACCACGGCTGCCTTTGATCAGCCCTTCACACCCAATATTGTTACTTGTTCTCAGGGTTAAGATCCTCATTTAAACACCAGAAATGAGAACCAGTTGTCTTCCCAGAGAAGCAAGCAGGGGTCCTGAGAGGTCCAATCCTGCCCTTTGACTCCACAACGTGCAACTCATCCCCTGCCTGCGATGGCTGTTGGGCTGAGCTTCTGAATCCTGCCCACTTTTTTTTTAAACTCTGGATGTTAATGGAAAGAAATCTCTGGATCCATCTGAAATGAATTATACTCCAGTAATTGCAGCTGCTATAGGGCAGTATTAGGTCAAACTGCCCTTTTTTGTGCTGTGTCTCAGACACTAGAGATGATGAATGGGCTCATTTTCAGCAGAGCTGGATGCTCCCAGCTCCAGGTGAAGCCTGTGCAGGAGGCAGATGCTCACTGCTCCTGAGCTCACCGGCGCCTGCCCAGCACTCCTTTAATAAACCATCCAAACTCACACTATATAAACACTATTTTGGCTCCTGTTGTTTACTCCTTGCTGTCGTTGTCCTGAAGATCCTCAGCATGCAGCCTCCCCTTGCCATCTCCAAGGCTGTCCTCTCCAGATTGCCTATGAAATCAATGCTGCTCTCCCTGCAGAAGGACCTTTTCAGCCCAAAACAGACTCCCCCCCTCCCATTCTAACTCTATGTTAATTATTAAGATAGGGTGGGATTGAAGAGACTAATTATCACTGTAAAGTTACTCTCCTGAAGGCTGATAAGGGAAGTAATTAGGATGGACAAGCATGGATTACAGAGCTCTAAATCGCTCTCTCTTGTCAAGATAATGCTGCTGCCCAACCTCACAAACGACAAATGAGACCATAGGCAAACACCAAGCAGTCGTGGAGAGAGAACAACGGGCTGGACCATCACAGAACACAGACCCTTCATGCTACAGCACAAGGGGATCCCTTCTCCAGCAGCTCCACACTGAGATCAGCCTCCAACGTGCAACCCCAAGCACCTCAAAACAGGCACCCTGCCCTGGGCTGGGTGACAGTTCATACTCCCACCCACGTTGTCTCCTGTGGTGGGTTAACCTGCACTAGTTGCCATACCCCCACCAACTCACACCCCTCGTTGCCCACTCTTGTACCTCCTCCCCAGCAAGCAGTGCAGGGGGAATGGGGATTGCCACACAACCCCAGTGCACCATCAGTGAGACAGTACATTCCTTTGAGACAACACAGCAAACACCTTCCCCCCTCTGCACACCATGCTTCTGGTGGCTTTGCCTTCATCTGGTCTCCTTTCACCTCCCCAGGTATCAGCTCAGACAAGGAGCACGCTCAGCAGCAGATAGGAGATGACAGATATTCCACTGGGCTGTCATAGGACACACGTCCCCTTGACACAAGGCCAAGGGTAACATTTCCTGGTGTCACAGCAGTGCATGACTGCCCTGGGAACGTGGCTGCTCACAGCAAAAGCCCAGGGCCTGGGAAATCCCAGGAGAATCAACCTCCATCACATCTTCAGCCACCTTCCATCCCCTATCCATCAGCTCCAGCTTGTTTGTCCATATGGAAGAGGCTTCCCAGGTGTGATTCAGCAGCGGCAGCTCTGGGGATCTGGACTAAAGCACAACCTCCATGAAGACCAGCCTACACGACCTTGCACGAGCCTTTTGGTGCTTCACAGCACCCAGAACACACTCTCACAACACATCCCTTCAGACACCAGCAGCTCTCTGTGCAACCCACAGCAGAAGCAAGGGAGCTTGGGCAGAGCTGCCAGCATCCCCCAGACAAACCTTCACCTAGATAGCAGAGCACACTAGAGAGCCAAGTCACCCCAGCTCCCTGGCACAGGCCGCTGGGCTTGGGTCTTCTTCCAGGACCAGCAGCCCCAGGGGGACATTCCTGCCACCACCCAGCACAGCTCCCCTGCCTTCCTCCTGCACACACACAGATTATTTCCCTGTACCATTTCAGGCACCCGGTGCTAGAGCATTTATAACTAATACATATTCTAATGTTCCCGTTCACCTGAGAGATGCCTGGCTCATTTGTCAGGTTTTTTTCTTTTTTTTTTTTTAAATACCTTCTTCCCCTCAGGCCAGTCAAATCAGTCCAGTTAATTTTCATTTCTACGGACACAGAAAGTCATCTCAAGGTCATTTTGGGGCTATTTTCCAGTTTCAAGTCCAGAACAGTTTACAGGATTTGCAGTTGAGGCTTCTGATTATCTGCTACATATTGAAACGAAAAGGAACCGGTGGAGGAGAGACAGTGATGAAGCACCCCATTGACACCCAGGTAATTAAGGAGAAACAAACATGTTTGTTGGCTGAAACAAGGGGAAAAATGATGCAAACCACTTTATTCTAGCAAGAAAAAGAGGAGGGAGGAGAGAAAAAGCAGCAGCTAATGGGTTTTCAACAGAAGGGCAGGTTTTGCTCTAGCCAAAACCTTCTCAGGGTGTCTGCATGTCAGTGGGAAGGTTGTTGGGTGTCAGGAGGAGGCTTTTGTCACTTCTGATCAGAAAGGCAGGAAAAAAAAAAAGAAACCCACTAAATTGCAAACCCCAACGTTTGCAATGCATGAGATAAGCAGATCAACACACCCCCATTCTGAAGCAGAAAAAAAACCCTGAATATATATTTATGTATTCTAAGGACTNAGGTGAAGCCTGTGCAGGAGGCAGATGCTCACTGCTCCTGAGCTCACCGGCGCCTGCCCAGCACTCCTTTAATAAACCATCCAAACTCACACTATATAAACACTATTTTGGCTCCTGTTGTTTACTCCTTGCTGTCGTTGTCCTGAAGATCCTCAGCATGCAGCCTCCCCTTGCCATCTCCAAGGCTGTCCTCTCCAGATTGCCTATGAAATCAATGCTGCTCTCCCTGCAGAAGGACCTTTTCAGCCCAAAACAGACTCCCCCCCTCCCATTCTAACTCTATGTTAATTATTAAGATAGGGTGGGATTGAAGAGACTAATTATCACTGTAAAGTTACTCTCCTGAAGGCTGATAAGGGAAGTAATTAGGATGGACAAGCATGGATTACAGAGCTCTAAATCGCTCTCTCTTGTCAAGATAATGCTGCTGCCCAACCTCACAAACGACAAATGAGACCATAGGCAAACACCAAGCAGTCGTGGAGAGAGAACAACGGGCTGGACCATCACAGAACACAGACCCTTCATGCTACAGCACAAGGGGATCCCTTCTCCAGCAGCTCCACACTGAGATCAGCCTCCAACGTGCAACCCCAAGCACCTCAAAACAGGCACCCTGCCCTGGGCTGGGTGACAGTTCATACTCCCACCCACGTTGTCTCCTGTGGTGGGTTAACCTGCACTAGTTGCCATACCCCCACCAACTCACACCCCTCGTTGCCCACTCTTGTACCTCCTCCCCAGCAAGCAGTGCAGGGGGAATGGGGATTGCCACACAACCCCAGTGCACCATCAGTGAGACAGTACATTCCTTTGAGACAACACAGCAAACACCTTCCCCCCTCTGCACACCATGCTTCTGGTGGCTTTGCCTTCATCTGGTCTCCTTTCACCTCCCCAGGTATCAGCTCAGACAAGGAGCACGCTCAGCAGCAGATAGGAGATGACAGATATTCCACTGGGCTGTCATAGGACACACGTCCCCTTGACACAAGGCCAAGGGTAACATTTCCTGGTGTCACAGCAGTGCATGACTGCCCTGGGAACGTGGCTGCTCACAGCAAAAGCCCAGGGCCTGGGAAATCCCAGGAGAATCAACCTCCATCACATCTTCAGCCACCTTCCATCCCCTATCCATCAGCTCCAGCTTGTTTGTCCATATGGAAGAGGCTTCCCAGGTGTGATTCAGCAGCGGCAGCTCTGGGGATCTGGACTAAAGCACAACCTCCATGAAGACCAGCCTACACGACCTTGCACGAGCCTTTTGGTGCTTCACAGCACCCAGAACACACTCTCACAACACATCCCTTCAGACACCAGCAGCTCTCTGTGCAACCCACAGCAGAAGCAAGGGAGCTTGGGCAGAGCTGCCAGCATCCCCCAGACAAACCTTCACCTAGATAGCAGAGCACACTAGAGAGCCAAGTCACCCCAGCTCCCTGGCACAGGCCGCTGGGCTTGGGTCTTCTTCCAGGACCAGCAGCCCCAGGGGGACATTCCTGCCACCACCCAGCACAGCTCCCCTGCCTTCCTCCTGCACACACACAGATTATTTCCCTGTACCATTTCAGGCACCCGGTGCTAGAGCATTTATAAATAATACATATTCTAATGTTCCCGTTCACCTGAGAGATGCCTGGCTCTTTTGTCAGGTTTTTTTCTTTTTTTTTTTTTAAATACCTTCTTCCCCTCAGGCCAGTCAAATCAGTCCAGTTAATTTTCATTTCTACGGACACAGAAAGTCATCTCAAGGTCATTTTGGGGCTATTTTCCAGTTTCAAGTCCAGAACAGTTTACAGGATTTGCAGTTGAGGCTTCTGATTATCTGCTACATATTGAAACGAAAAGGAACCGGTGGAGGAGAGACAGTGATGAAGCACCCCATTGACACCCAGGTAATTAAGGAGAAACAAACATGTTTGTTGGCTGAAACAAGGGGAAAAATGATGCAAACCACTTTATTCTAGCAAGAAAAAGAGGAGGGAGGAGAGAAAAAGCAGCAGCTAATGGGTTTTCAACAGAAGGGCAGGTTTTGCTCTAGCCAAAACCTTCTCAGGGTGTCTGCATGTCAGTGGGAAGGTTGTTGGGTGTCAGGAGGAGGCTTTTGTCACTTCTGATCAGAAAGGCAGGAAAAAAAAAAAGAAACCCACTAAATTGCAAACCCCAACGTTTGCAATGCATGAGATAAGCAGATCAACACACCCCCATTCTGAAGCAGAAAAAAAACCCTGAATATATATTTATGTATTCTAAGGACTTGGAAGCTTTGAAGCCTGGAAGTTTGCCACAGGACAACTCAATCTCCTCCTGCCCAGCCTTAGCTTTAGGGTACAGAGAATTATTCCCTTGGGAAACTGGTGACTCCCAGTGTTAGCCCAACTCATGGTCAGGACCAGACAATGCTGAGGCCACAGAAAGAAAGAACCTTCCCAATGAACTTCAGCCCTTGGCTCCCTGGGCAAGCCCGGCGCAGGCGTGTCAATCTCTGCTCCAAATGTGTTTATTAAATGTTTTTAATATCACAGTGGCAGACAGAGAAATGCAATCAAGCCCTAGTCACACATCTTCCCAAGTCTACGGGGACCATGGGTACAAGGCTGGTTTTGTTTCTTTCCCAGGGAACGATCGAGATACAGGAGTTGCATCTCAAATCACACACACTCTCCAGGGGCAGGCGGTGGTAATTAGTTTGTGTGCATTGGAGGCATTTTCAGTTTCAAGCTTGGGGAACCTGGCAGGAATATTCAGGCTGCTGGGCAGTGAGAGCTCTGGAGACTCCTAATCCTGATGGTGGGTGCTGAGCAGGTATAAAGCTGGATTCAAGCTCTTGAAAACTGGCCTTGTCCCACTAATTATTTGCTATCTAAAAAGCACTGTACTCCAGGCTGTTTATTTTTCCCCATGGGCAAGAAGCTTCCAGAGAGGAGCTGCTATGAGGAATAGCTTATTTTAGGCTCCTTAAAACAAGGTAAATCCTATTATTCCAGAACTGCTTCATCCTCCTCTCCCAGCCCCAGGAGATAATGTCCACCTCAAGGCAGAGCTCACCTGGTCCAAGATACCACCACCATCTGCCCAGATAGAGGTACCTCCATCACAATAGCCTGGAGACATGGGGAAGAGGGCAAACTCACAGCCCCCAAAAAGCACCAGGGCTCAGAGGAAGATGGGAATCATCAGCAAGTGCAACACTGAACCACTGGACCCATAAGCTCCATCTTATCTCTACTCCAGGATAGACTCAGATGGCCTCAGAGGGGTTTGAACAGAGCTGTCCAGTGCTACAGAGCCTTCCTTCAACAGCAAGTCCTTCCCAGTTCTGGGCCTCCCTGTTCAAGAGAGACAAGGAGCTATTGAAGAGAATGCAGTGAAGGGCTATGAAGATGTTGAGGGGCCTGGAGCATCTCTGTGCCCAGGAAAGGCTGAGAGCCCTGGGGCTGCTCAGCTGGAGAAGACTGAGAAGGGATCTGATCAGTGCTGATCTGATCAATGCTGATCAATGTCTAAAAGGTGAGGTCAAGAGGACGGAGCTAGAATCTCTTCAGTAGTGCCCAGTGACAGGACAACAGGCACAAACTGGAACCTGGGAGGTTCCAGCTCAGCAGGAGGAGACACTTCATGCTGTGAGGGTGTCCAGAGAGGTTGTGGAGTCTCCTTCTCTGGAGAGATTCTAATCTCATCTGCACACTGTGATGCTGGGCCCCCTGCTCTGGGTGACCCTGATGGAGCAGGGGGGGTGACACCAGGTGATCTCCAGAGCTCCCTTCCAGTCCACACCATTCTGTGCTTCCACAACTGCCCTGGTCACATAGGAAACCTTGGAAACCACAGGACACTCTCAGAGGCAGCAGGTCCAGGGGCAGCCTGCAGCACTAACCCGCACACCTCCAGCTGCAGGGGTCAGGTCCTTGCAAGATGCTAATGCTGTGAAAGTACCGCTGAAGTCAGGAGTATTTTCCTGCTGACTGTGAAATCAGTGGGGAAAAAAAAAAAAAGAAAAAAGAAAAAAGCCTGTATTGCCATGTACATTTGTCCAGATATAGCACTACCAAAGGCAGATTGGACATCAGGGCACAGTCGTGAGATTAAGTCATCCTTCTGGTCGTTGAAAGCATTAAGGGAAAAAAAAACCCTTTAAATGTTTTGCTGTGAACCTAATGTTACATTTGACAATGAGTTCTAAAATAGTGAATGCTTGAAACAAAGCCAACAACCTCTAGATTTCAGGAAAAAAAAAAAGAGATCATTAAATTAGTGTTGGGCCATAGCTATTTAAATTGGAAAAAAAAAAAAAAAAGGTAAGAAAATGCTTGAGTCAGAAAAATGCCAGCTCTGCACTGGGATCAGCCTCGTCCCTGGTAACCCCAGGGTACTGCAAAGGAGAGCAAGACAGAAACCCATCCAAACCTGGCCAGTGGGAGCAATGGTGCTGCCCTCACCCTTTCCAGAGCACAACTGGCCTGTTGCCACACTGCCCGCTGGCATTGATTAGAAGGTAATTACACACCAGGATCCACAGTGAGCTGCTAATGGTCAGCACCGGCCACAGAGGCAGCCCCCGTCACCACTCCAGCATCCTGCCTGCTAAGCAGGTTATTTTCCAAGTCAGTGAGCCCAAAGCCTTGGCTGTTTTAACACTCGTACAAAGCTGCTGTCACCCACGGGTCAGGAGGGACTAGGTGTGCGGGGACGAGGGGACGTGGAGGGTTCCCCACCGCCAAGCACGAGATGTGGTGATTAGAAATCAGAATTAAAACCCAAACCAGCGCCAAAATAATCCAGGGCAGAGGCAGGGCTGGTGGGCAGTATTAAGAGGAGAAAGGAAAAAGTAAGTTTTACATCTGAATCCACTTCTCATGTAGTGTTTAAGAGGGTTCACCGCTGCCACGGATGCTGCCAGGGAACTCCCCTCTCCCCTCCACTGCTCCCAGGCTCAACAGCAAGGCAAGATGGTTTGTTCTAAACCCAGCAGAAAGTCCTCACCACTGCCAGCCAGCTCCTTGGCCAGTCCAAACACCCCATTTGAGACAGAATTAGCTCCTTCTCTTCCTACCAGTGGCCACAGAAGAAACCCTAAGGCTGTTGGTGGATGTTCACAACACTGCACAGCCACCTGGAAGAGAGGGAACCCTCTCTGGGCTTCATCTCACTGTCTATTGCTCTTTCTGAACTGGCCTTTTGCTAACAGACCTCTCCTGACCTGCTTTTTTAAGGCAAAGCCACAAAATAAGTCCAAATTAAGAGATTCCTCTCACAGCAACCTAGTGATAGGACAAGAGAACACGGCCTCAAGCTTTGCCAGGGAAGGTTTGGGTTTGACATTAATAATATCTTCCCTGAAAGAGAAGACTGCCCAGGGTAGTGCTGGAGTCCCATCCCTGGAGGGCTTTCAAAGCCATGAGATGTGGTGCTGAGGGACACAGGTTAGTGGTGACCTGGCAGTGCTGGGTTAACCTGATGATCTTCAAGACCTCTTCCAACCAAAACGACTCCAAGACTTTACATCTCATTGGCAATAGTTCAATCTTTCAATCAAAGCTGTGTTAATTCCCGGGTTTTTGCCTCCCTCCCATCACCCCAGCTCAGAGCGAGGGCTGCGGGAACAGATGTACCAAGGCGTGAGGAGTTTAAGAGGCTCCTTGTTTGCACAGAGCTGTGCTGCTGCGGGAAGAGGGAGCAGCAGGGAGATAAGTACTCGCTTCTGCACACGGTGCAGAGAAGGATTAGATACTTACAAATATTTTATCCTAGCTAAAGTAATTGCACCACTTGTTCTTATGAGTCAGAGCTATTTATTTTCATGCTTCAGGGCATCAGTTGATCACACCAGCTGAGGTCAGGCAGAAATTCCCATTGCTCCTGGAAGCGTTTTGCATATTGCAGGGAAGCGTTAGCACAAGTCACCGCAGCCCGGCACTCCCCTCAGGCTTCGGTCCCGCCGGGTGCAGGGGACACGGCAGCAGGAAGAATTTCTCCATCTTAACCTTCCCGGAATGACACGGGAAACAGTCACTGCTCCCACCAGTTCAGCCGCTGCTGCTGGAGAAGCACAGCCCATCCTGCCCTGGGTGGAGGATGCTGAGGCTTTGGGTTCCTTTTGAACAGCCACTTCCAGTTCCACCCTCCCCTCAGGCAGCAGCTGGGCAGAGGGAGCAGCAGGAAGAGCATCCAAATGAGAAGAGATGGTAACGGTCGTACAGGAGGCAAAAATATAAACAACTCCTTTTGACCCTGAGCACGGGAGCCAAATTGGGGTCACCGAAGCTCATTTTGGCATCCAGCAACTCCGCGGCCTCTGCAGGGAGCAGCCACAGATAACTGCTCATTTCTGAGAGCTCACAGAGGCAAAGCTCTAGCTGTGGCACCACTGAGAACCTTCCCAAAACCCAAAGCTTCAGCCACAGTAATAAAGGCAGGCAGCATGTACATGGAAGGGGCAGAGGAGCACAACAGAACGGCCACAAGTGTTGGACCAGCAAATAAACACCTCCCTGTCCTCCCTCCCAGAGCTAACTGTCCAGCTCCACTAACTCAGAAGCATTTAGTAAAGGTCTTGGAAAGAAACAGCCCTTGATCTATTGAGCACCCAGCATGAAATGAAGCAGCAGAGACCAACACTCACCAAATAAAAGGTTCCCTTCACACAAACCACAAGTTGGCTGCTCCTGGAAAGAAACAGAGGCACGTGCTGGTGGCCAGGTGGGACTCTGAGGTGCCTCCCCAACCCCAACAGCACCAGACCTGCTCCAAGAGTGCACTGTACCACATGTCCTGCCGGAGATACCTCTGGGAGCTGTGGCACTGCAGGATCTCTCCCCCATCCCCTTCTTTTCATCCTGCTCATCTCCTGTCTTCACCCTCAGCTGTCCTCCCAACAGCATCATTCTGCCTCCCTGCCCCTGCTCAGCTGCTCACCAAAAGACAGGTATCTTATGTTTCCTCATCCACACTCCACTGATCCCTGCTGGTAATTACACTGCTGCAGCAGCAGCTCCATAACTTTAATTATAAGACAATTTCTGTTCTAATCCCTGGTTTTGACTCACTACGGCAGACACCCTTCCCCCCCCCCC